>NETT01000034.1:14497-83211 GCA_003449175.1 Ceratocystis smalleyi | reverse complement strand
GGGGGGGGGTTCCAAGCGTTGTATGCCAACGACGCAGGCTCAGCTCAGCTCAAGAGGGGGCGATTCGAGCAGCCCCTGAAATGCTGCTGCTGTATGCGTCTGCCTGCCCTGCGTCGGCAAGGGATCCTTTGGAGAAGTCTATGCATCTATGTATGCATGCATGCACACATGGAAGTCCGATGATGGCTTCTAAAGAGGCGGTCGTTCTTTGACTTATGGCTGCAGTCCGTGAATTTACTTCGGCTTGGGGGGGGGGGTGGTTTGGTGGAGACTCCGACGTGCCTGTATATCCAAGCCCAGAAGGGGGCCTCAAGGCGCTGGAGACAGCCAAGTTTGAGACTAGGCCTTAGGCCTGGTGACTGTTTTTCCAAGACTCAGTGATATACTGCTGTGTATGTATGGATGGTTACATGGATTTGATTGGGTTTTGCCGGATCAGCCCGGCCTTGCTTTAGTGGCCTTGTAGAGCACAACGCCGCCAAGCTTGGTGTGTATGTAGACTTTTCTCTGCAAATGCTAAGCACTATAAGACTCTGTTACTATACCGCCATCACATGGTAGGGCGCTTAGACCTGTCTTTTTCATCGTTAGGGCTTCAACGTACTGCGTCTGCTCTACTGGAGGCTTTATTGATACGCAAGTTGACTTTCTGCAAACATGTATAAAAAGAGCTAATGCGTCCCTCTTTTTCATGCCTACTAGTCAGTCTTTCTAGACTTCTCTCTCCTCCCCTTATCCTTTGGCCCCTCTTTGTTTCTATTTCCTTCTCTTGTAAGGCTCGCAACTCGCAATATTGCTCCTCTCTCTGCCGCTTAGACCTACCCCCTTCGCATTCTCCGCCGGCACTTGGCTTTGCTTCTCGACATCCACACTTCGACCCTCGCTTCCTTCGTTTTCCGTTCCGATCCAAAAATCATGGCGCTCACCTCAGAAGAGCCTGCCAAGGCTTCCCGCACCAAAATCTGCGTCTACTGTGGCTCTTCTCCTGGCACTGATGCAGCCCATGCAGAAGCCGCCCGGGCTCTAGCCACTGCCATGGCCGAGAATGACATTGACCTTGGTATGTTGTCTCTCCTTCTACTACCGATACTCACTGAGCGCCCAGAAGAACATCCAATACCGCACGGCGAGCGCTACCGGCCCACCATCTGCCCATCTACTAACACCACCTCTGCAGTTTACGGCGGTGGCACTGTCGGCCTCATGGGCGAAGTGGCCAAAACTCTCGTGGCTCTCAAGGGCCCTGACGCTGTGCACGGAATAATTCCCGAAGCCCTGATCCACTACGAGCGCGACGACACTTACGCCACGCAGAACTCGTCCAATCTGTTTGTTCCCACGGAAAGCATCTACGGTCGCACGACTGTTGTGCCCGACATGCACACACGCAAGCGTCTTATGGCCCAGGAGGTGTTCGCGGGCGGGCCCGGATCTGGCTTCATTGCTCTGGCTGGTGGCTACGGCACGCTTGAAGAAGTCTTTGAAACGGTCACATGGAACCAGCTCGGCATCCACAAGAATGGCATTGTCCTGCTCAACGTCAACGGCTTCTACGACGGGCTTATCGAGTGGATCAAGGGCGCTCATGGCGCCGGTTTCATCAAGGGCGACAATGTCAAGATTATTGCGACAGCCACCACAGCCCAGAGCGCTATTGATGAGCTCAAGAACTACAAGCAGTCCAAGTCAACGTTTGATTTGAAATGGGGAACCGAGTGAGTCCTGATGACGAACGAGGAGACTGTATAAAGCTGGGATGACGCTACACAGAAGAGCGTTCTCGATAGACGTGACTGCTTGTTTTCTTATGTATATATATATACACCATAGACACTGTGCTTATTAGGATGAGCCTTGCTGTTTGCAATAGACGGTGTTATCCTCCTCATCCCTCGGCCCCATCTTTAGCCGAATATTATCGTAATACCAACATTGGATATCATCACTTCATTTGGCCGTCATTACGTCATCGGATAGTTCATTGTCATCTCATTCTTCTCTGCAAGTCATAACCACAGTCCCTGTTGTGCTTAACTAGTCGTGTCCATCGTATCAGCATCCGCGCCCTGTTCGTCCGTCTCTGCCTGTGCCGCATTTTCACTCGCCTCCAGAGTGTCCAACCACGGCTTGACCGCCTGCTCGTCATACACCTTGAAAGGCTCAGTGACCTTGTTTTTCGGGCCACCGCAGCCAACAAAGCCCACACTGGTGTTGTCAACTGTCAGCTCGCGGTCCTGCACCAGCGACTCCTTCAGTGCCAGCAAGCCGTGGTTGATCAGCTCGTCGCGACTGCAATCGGCAAATTTGTCGAGGTTGCGCTCTAGATACGTGCGGGCCATCTGCGAGCGCGCACCAATGGCAAACGCTACCACCTCCTCGGTCATCCCGCTGGGTTGGAACTCGAACAGGTGAGGGCCATCTTCATCCACGCCGGCGACAAGGAGACCCACGCCGTAAGGCCGCTTGCCGTAGTGCTGTGTGTTGTACTGCGCCTTGTCACCGATTTCGTTAACAATGTCTCGGACTTTCATGGCGCGATTCATCGTAAAACGGTGGCTAAGGCACTGGTTCTTCATGAAGTTTGAGAGGACACGGGCGTCCGATGTCAGGCCAGCAATGGCCACACCGAGGTGCTCGTCAATCGAGAACAGCTTCTTTTGGTATGATGAAAGTTCCTCGGCGTTGCGCTATTACGGGACGGGAAGGGATGTGTTAGCGACCGGCTCTGGTTGACATTTTCAGACGGCAATAGCACGGGGTACATGGGCAGCATGGGCATCAGCCCAGAGCGACCCGGCCTTACCTTGATGGCGCACAGCACGGCGTGTGTCTTGCTAGTCAGGCCAACCACAACGGAGCCCTGTTTCACTGCCTCGGCGGCATATTCGATCTGGAAGATGCGGCCCTGCGGCGAGCTAGGGATCAGAACTAAGGTTAGCAGGTGTCTGGGATAATCGGTGCTCGCCAACAGCTCAGTGATAGCTCGATTGGCTGCAGGCGTTGGGAGAAGCACCACGGGCGGCCAAGCTTCCAACACCGAATACGCCTGATTCATTTATCCGACGCCAGGGCAGAAAAGAGACATACAAGGTGACGGTATCGTTGTCGTAGTTGTTGCGGAACATGGTGTCGTCGGCTTATGTCGTGGCTATAAGTGAACGGTCGAGGGTTGAAGGAGGGGAGGTTTGGGAGAGCAAGGCTTGTTAGAAAACAGACGAGGCCAAGCTAAGCTGCTGAAGATGGAAAAACAGCACGAATAATCAACAACAACAAGAGAGACTCAATGCTGAAGCAGAAAAATAGGGGAGCGGAAAAATGGAACGATGCTTGCAGCTTGACGTCAAAGGTTGTCTAGAGAATGGAGCTGCCCCAAGGCTGTCGTTAATGTCGTCAATTCTACAGCACACCCTCAAGGCTCAAGGCTAGGCAGCTTGAGCTTTCGTTAGCAAATAAGTGGTACATGGATAGAACAGCCCCCCTTGCGATGAGACCAGATTATGTCATCCGCAAGGCTCAAGCTCTGCCAGCTGGCGGAGGTGCGCGTGCCAGTGGCAGTGGCAGGCAGCCTGGCAGCGCTATCGTGAGAAGCCTGCGATGCTGGTACGGCAGTCTAGCCCGTGGTTGTGCAAATGCCGGCAGCAGCTGATCTACTGACTGGCCTTCTGAATCTCGTTCTTTTGCTGTAGATTCGTTGTTTCGTTGCGGGTTGAGGCTCAGTCTTGCCTGCTTGCCATATACAGTCACGTGACCATAGGCTGCTGCTTAGTGGTAGTCGGAGCCTGTCTACTGACTGGCCTGCTTCTAAACATCTCACATAGTACCAGACAAACAACCCGCATTGCGACCTGCACAAAAACCCTGGACTCGTCGTGTCAAAGCTGCCCCAAAGCCCCCGGTTTCTTCTGCCTGCGATTCAACACACACGAGCTACTCCCGCCCGCCTGTAGCTCCCGTAACCTCGCGTGACTCCTGGGTCTAGAACCTGCGCTTCGATTCAAGTGGCCTTCAACTTCGACGGCCCAGATCTTTCGTCATCTTCCTAGCTACCTTGGGCGCTTGTCGCGACTTTCTTTCTCGGTCCCCGGCCTGACATCTCGCTCGCATACTGCTACCACACAACTCCGGTGCCCGCTCACCCCAGGCTTTCCTCGTCTCCCGACTAAACAGTGCCTCTCGCTTTGCTGCGTCTCCATCCCCAGACGTCCCCAACACCGCCACTCTTAACCGACACCATGTCTATGGCGGGCATTAAAACCATCATTGCGCTCTCCTTCGTGCTGGCACTGGGCTTTCTCCTGGTCATTCTGTCATGTGCCCTGTTCAAAGAGTACTATCCCCTCCTAGTTGTTGCAACCTACGTGGTAGCGCCTCTGCCAAACTGGATCTGCGGACAGTGTGCGAGCCGAGACGCTTTCGCTGACAATGAGGCGTCGGCTGTGCCTGACGTTGGCCGTTTCCTGACGGGTTTCCTGGTTGTGATGGGTGTTGGTAAGTTTTGCGACTGATGTGCGCACGTGGGAAGGCCATGATGACCTCATTGACTAACGCAATCCTAGTTCTCCCGATGATCCTTGCCCATGCTGCGCTGATTCAAGTCGAGGCTATGATTATGTCGATAGTTGGTGGCTTGCTCATTTACGGCACCATCATAAGCTTTGGCATGTTCTTTGCTGAAGAGCAGGACTTTTAAGCTCGCTGCTCATGGGCCATTATGCCCGGGGCCGTCTTGGAATCTTAATTTGAGCTGGCAGTCCTGGAGGGTGCCCTCTACGATTCGCTTTACTTCAAGGCCAAACACTCTTTGTAACTCTATTTCTTTTCTCCTTTTTCTTGCTTCATTCTAGCCATGCTGAGTTTTCTTTTGCACCCCTTGTTCTGTCTGCTGTTTCTTGCAACTGGTGCCTCTTGTCTTTTGTATGTGTCGCATGGCGGGACCCGTATTTGGCCGGTGTCTATGAGGGCTTCACGGAATAGACTTGTTATGGCTTTGTAGACTATACGCCCGTTCACGGGCGTGTTGCTAAAATCCGTCGTTGTTTTGAATTCATGTAGCCGAAAATTAAACTTACTCCAACCACCAATCATGCAAGACAGACTGCGTTCGACTGCACACTGCTGATTTCTTTCCAAGTCCTAGAGATCTAGGGACTCCAGGGCCCCCAGTGGTCCGGCCAACTTGAGATACATCTCCGCCGTCTCCCCCTCAGGCGTGCTCAGAGTCGTTACCGCTCCACCCGCGCCGATCCTCCACAGCTCGGTCAACTGCCCGTCGCCGTCTACAGTGTTCTCATCATCCCAGCTATACAGGCTGCGAATAGTGACGCTCCAGTCGGCCTGGCCTGTTGCATCAATGTACCCCACCACACCAGAGTACAAGCTCCGCTCCTGACCCTGCTCCAGCCCCGTGAGAATCTCGCAGCTGCGCTTCTTGGGAGCGCCCGTCATGCTTCCTGGGGGGAAGCTGGCGGCCAAAGTGTCAAGGCCAGTGTATTCTCCGCGACTGGGGAGCTGGGCTTCAATCACTGTTACCATGGTGAACACAGTCGCATATTCCTCGACCTTCATGAGATGCGTAGGCGTTACATCCCCTGCGGCGCAGACAGTCTGCAGATCGTGTCTGACCAGATCGACAATCATCAGGTTTTCTGCAATCTCCTTGGGCACGTGGAGAAGGTCCTCTGCTTGCTGAATAGTCTGCACAAAATCAGACTTGCGGACTGTTCCTTTCATAGGACGCATGGTACATAGGCCGTTAGGCTGCGTGTTAAGGAACCGCTCAGGCGAAGAGCTTATCAGCGTAGCAGATCCGAGGCGGATGTATGACCCAAACGGAGCTGGCTGTCGCTTGCGTAATGAGCGGAATATGTGCCAGCGCCGGGCATCTGGCGAGATGGCGGTTGGAAGAGGCAAAGAGATTGTAGTCTGGCCTGTGAGACACAGCTCGTAGGACTCTCCGGCTGCAATGTATTGCTGGCAAGTCGAAACGCCATCACAGTAGCTCTTGGACAAGGGGACGGTGACACCAGGGCGAGTCAAAGACTCTTCACTGGGGATGGCATTGGCGGAAGACGGCCGGGCGGCACTGTTTACAGCCACATCATTGGCTGCTTCATAGTTTGTGTTAGCTGCATTTCTCCAGATAGGCGACGACTGGAGCTTTTCAATCGTTGTGTCAATCCAAGAGTCGTTGTCCAGATCCTCAACATTTGCCGCATGCTTAAGGTGCTGCACCAGGATACAGCCTTCGCGGTGGTTCACAATCAGACTCTTTGTCACCCAAGCAAAGTGAAGATCGGGTCGGCGGTGGCCTCTGTCCTTGTCTGCTAGCTTGACGCGAATGTTTTCTAGGCCCATTTCATACGTCAGGTACCCTAAAAAGCCGCCTACAAAGGGACTGTATAGCTCGTCGCCCTCTGGCGTAGGAATCTTGCGTTGTGCCAAAAACTCGGCCAAAAGCTGCCACACATTCTCAAAGCGGTTCTTGAACGGAATTGCAGTCCGAGTCTTGCCGGTTTCGTCCGAGCCCGACGGCTGGATGGCGATTGCATGAGGCGACCCTACCCGGTACTCAATGTGCATAGCCTGCCCGACATCAAGAGCCACAATGCTATAGGCACCACGAACATCAGACGTCTTGGCAGGTAGCACCACATCATGGTTAGACGAATCAAGAATAATCTGGTCTCCTGACGCACTTTGCAATATCTCCAGGAGATCTGGCGTCTCAATTCCGGGGGGGAGCTTGAGCTTCTGCTGGGCCAGCCGAGTGTGTAAGCTTGGCCAAAGCTCTGGTTGTTCGCTTTTATGGCTAATTCGAAAGGCAGCCAGCGCCTCAAGGTGACTGGGTGCTAGACAGTCTACGGCAAATTCAGGCCTCTCGCCCCGGTTCACAACACGCCGTGTTTTGCTGTTCCACCAAGTCGCAGCTTCCAGCCAGTTGACGATCGCCTTGGCATTTTCGGCCTCAGTGCAGGCAGATTCCGGGTGGTATTGGACCCCCCACAAGGGCAACGTGACATGCTTGACACCCATTAATATTCTCTCTGGTTCTTGGCCCTCTCTCTCTTCCACGTGCCATGCTAGAGGGACAAGTTCGGGTGCAGCAGCAAAGGGAAGCCACTGTTGTGTTTCCCACTGGGCCAGAGGGACGTCGTCTTGGCCAAGTGAAACACACAGGCTATGGTAGAGAGTAGCATCGAATGCTTGAACGCCTGCGAATATGTTGTTACGTGGGTCTTCAAGCGCCTCCAGCAGGGGCAAGGATGAAGATGGCAGACCAGCGTGTGTTATTGGACGCACCATCCCGTGCAAGCCCCCTCGCAGCCGCCTAATCGATCCACCAAAGTGGCATGACATGCTTTGGAAGCCTAGGCAAACCCCCAGCACTGGAATCATGGGCTCGCTCTTCGTATCGCTGATATCCCATAGCCAACGCATCAGCCCTACATCCGCCGGACAGTCTGGTGACCCCGGGCCAGGCCCACAAACGACAGCATCAAAGCGGCTCAGTTCCCGCTTAAAACGGCCAAATGCTTCGGGTGTGCAAGGCTCAACATAAACTGACGGAGCGTCAACCTTGAGCACACTAACGGAAACGCCCGGAATGCTCTTCAACATGGCCACAATGTTGTTGGTAAAGGAGTCATAAGCATCGAGGAAGAGGACCCGACGTCCACAGGATGGCGCTGCCATGATGGTAGTTTTTTCTAGGGGCGTAGTTGCTCCAAAGCTTTTCTAGCGTTGAGCTAATGAACAGAAGCAAAAGAAACTGCAAGACTGGTGTTGATGGCAGGCTTGCTTGCTGCACGAGGAAATCCTTATGACAAGGTTTGCATGTAAGTCTTGTCGTATATCAAGTCTTTGACAAAACTCTTATCAGCCAGCGGGTTACAGTCGGTTTAGGGTTATGCTGGGGCTCCATGGAGCAGAGTTTTACCCAGGTTGTCTTGAAAATGTCCCGATCACGCCCCCCCCTCACATTTGGT
The DNA here is from genome assembly GCA_003449175.1 of Ceratocystis smalleyi. Lineage (NCBI taxonomy): Eukaryota > Fungi > Ascomycota > Sordariomycetes > Microascales > Ceratocystidaceae > Ceratocystis > Ceratocystis smalleyi. The sequence continues at coordinate 75,226 of NETT01000034.1, read as the reverse complement.
CGTGAAAGCGGTGTTGTCTTGAGGACTTTTGGATGCCGTGTTTCCATTTTATCTGCAAATGGAAAGTTGCTGCCCAAAGTCAAGCAATAGAGCATCGTCTGGCTACAAAATAGACATCAGGTTTGGATGATAGGCCGACAAAAAGGCTGCTATATTTCGTCTACTACTGTAAACACGCACGGTTGTCTCGTATGCCATGTCCTCCGCTCCTTGATTCCCAATGCCACTGCTGCCTCCATTAGCGCTTCAGTGTCAGCTCGCTGGCGTCCCTGTTCTTTCATCTTGCGTTCTGCCTTCTCACTTTCGCTCTCAAACAGCGTTGCCTCTTCCACGCTGGCAGTGATCTCAAACTTGCCACGGCACAGTGCTGTGAAGCCTAGAACAACTTCCGTGCTGTCTTTGGCCCCAAGGAGTGGCAAACAACGCTGTAGAACGCCATTCCAGGCGAACTTGCGTGTGCTCTCCATGGCCATGTTTGCTGGCCGATGGCATAATGCAGGAACTAGACGCAACAGCGGGAAAATCGGATTGGCGGATCGATTCGTGACGCGTATGCGGACTTGAGAAAAGGCATCGACAGACATCAGATTACCAGTGCTCTTTCCATTCTCATCCTCGAGGCTAATGTCAATGCTGATGTCTTCCACTTTGATCGCCTCAATCATGCGAGCTGTTAATCGGATGCTCCGTAGCTCAACTGCTCCGCTATGTTTCGGCCCACTCGTCGTCCGCCATGTGGCTTGTATATTATCCAAGATGTGCTCCCGGTACCAAAAGGCTTCGCGCACATTGCGCTCAAAGTCGGGATTGACCTTGCTGGACGACACAACAAACTGTCTGTTTCGGTTCGGGTTGAGGGCGGGGATGGCAAGATGGGGATTCTCCAGGTGAATCCGGCGAATGGGGAGAACCACACGTGTCGTATTCCCGGGAAGCACAGACTCGTCAATACAGATACCATCTCTAGTTGCAATGGTAACCTGCATGTTACTGGGCCAAATGTTTCGTAGATCCAGAGATAGCAGGCAACAGTCTTCAGGCGCAGTCTTGTCCTCTGCCATTACAGCATCACAGGGCGGTGATGGAGGTGATGAAAATGGCCGTGTACCATCAGCGCTTTGATAATGCACGTGTTCCCAGAGAGGTGCAGGTATCGGTCCAAACAGAGGCATGACATCGCAGCGCGAGATTTCAACGCTGCCATTAACTGTAACCGTGATTGGTAGGCTGATGCGACGTGTATAGAACTTGGGGCCGACATCGTCAGTATTCTCCCCCAAATATGCATAGTCTATCTGGATAGAGGCTGATGTGAGTCCAGGCTTGCCAAGAATCTCAAATTCGTACGTGACATTGCCCCGAGGTGCAATGTGCCGCTTTTCGTCCGGCTGCTTGTGGATACGCAGCACTTGCTTCTTCATGAGGATAAGCTCGTACTCATACATCTCGCTAGGCGTTGAGTCTCTGTTCTGGAGTGCAGCACGGAGAGGAGCTTGCGTGGAGTCATCAAAAGAAAACAAGATGAAATTAACCGGCGTTTTCTTGGACGTGTTTTCGAGTGTGACACGGAACCTCTTCCGCTCGCCCTCTAGCATCATAATAGAAGATTGAGGGAGAGTTGTGGACCTCAGCACTACCAGTGGCTGCTCGTTGATCACATGTAGCTCCAAAGGCGTCGGTTTCAGTGGCGGCGATCCCAATGATTCATTTTCAACCGCGTGCTGCAGGGCCTGCATGCCCATGGCTTTGATTTTGGCATTTGGTGATGGGACCCAGCGGTCGTGAATGATGGGGAATACGCGCTCGCGACATCCGTGCACTTTGATACGAGCCCCAGTGATCCTCAAAGTCCCGCCCTCTTGCGGGATACCAACAATACGGGCTACGTGAGTCCGGTAGGAGCCAATGACCACATGTTCTTTATCAGACTCAAACTTGATACCTTCGCCAACTAAAGAGATGCTCTCGATGTTGACCTCAATATCGTAAGGGTTCTGTAGTGTGACTTTGAATGTTGCTGGCTCCATGGCTACCAAGCTTTGCTGGGTCTCCTTTTCATCTGCCTTTAGAAAGGGGTTGTAGATAAATGGGTTGACATCTTGAGATGTTCTAGAAACGGTCACGCCCGGGATGATGCTCTTAGTATGCTGTACGGGAGCCTTGGCTTCAGGCAACGGTTCGAGGCTGACGCCCCGGACCAGAAACTCATCCCAGTACTCGCCTGCCAAATCGGTGACCCCGAGCCGACGAGACAGCTCATATGTTTTGGATATATTAGTAAGCAGTCTAGTCTGCTCTTCGCGGGGAATCATGGGGGATGCATCATCTCCTCTGGGCCCTGGTGCAACGCCCGAGCCAGCCGTACGTAGCAGGTCACTAGAGTACTTGAGAACGCCCTGGAAATCTGGCAAAGCCTCACAAAAGTTTATGCATGCTCGTAACATGTTCAGCTTTACCCCAGGGAAGCCATAAAGCCTTGCGGCTGATTGTCTCCGAATGCGAGACACAATTGCATCCATTTCCTCGTCATTTTGGACTGGAGAGCCCATTTTGCTAGGCATCTCAAAGTCAATGACGCCATAGTTGCGACACATGACATCAAGCAGACTGCTAATGCCTTGCTCAACGTCCTCTTCTTGTAACTCAAGCGTTGCCCCTTTTGTATGTGCGCCAGGCCCGGTCAATGAGACCAAGCCAGCAGCAGGATGTATGCCCACATCTGCAGCGCCACGCGTCCGAGCCTCAACGAGGCCACTGATTAGCACCGACATGAGCTCGCGGGTCACCATGGTCTTTTTGCGATGGTATCCTATCTTGCCCAAGACAAAGCAGATACCGCTGAGAATTGCAGCACGATCCACAACTGTAAGGAGTTCAGTAGACGATGCTGGAAAGGCTTTGAACAGTAATGTGACAATAGTCTGGCGGGTAGGACTGATTGTGAATCGGGGAGAGGTAGTCAGCTGCTTCTCAGGCCACTTTCCCTCAACCAGTATATCGAGGCATGTCTTATTTAGCAGACCATTAGAATGCTGCATGGCACTCATGATTTTGCAAAACCGGATTATCGCCTCTGACATAGGGAGCTGGGGCAGCTTTTCTGCGGATACTCGTGAATACAAGCCCAGAATCCGGTCCAGGAGATCTGGCAGGATTGCCTGTAACGCTCGTGAATGTCGTGGCTGATCCGGGAAGCTTGGGTCCAGTTTCGCCTCCGGAATTGGCCGATCCAAAGCTGCTGTGCATACTTGGGGGATTGAAAACTCCAGCTCAGCCCAGCCCATCGCAAACAAACAACATAGAATAAGCTCCAATGCCTTTCCATGCCATATATGGTCGTTAAGAGCCCGGGAGATGGCGGCTCCTTCAGACAGCTCCTTTAGAGCATTGCTCCAACGGCCAGCCTGAAGGTACATTGAACCAATGACTATTTGTACGCGGCTTTTCCCTTTTTGGCGGAGCTTCTCGTTGATTCCATTAGAGCCAAAGCCTTGTACGCTGATCCGCTCTGGGGGGGGTGAGCGAAACCCGTCAGGCGTTGCGGTCCGGGATCCCGGCCCAAAGGCTTCGGGCGTCGAACGGCCGCTGTCTGGACCTTCGGCAGCTGAATGTTCTGCTATAGGGTTGGAAGGTCGTCGTGGCCTTGATCTGGATATGTTGGAGATTGATGTTTTGAGAGGAGGCATAGACATGCGGCTGAGGTTGCGTGCTTCAACGCCAGCTGAGGATCGTGATATAGGCATCGATACCTGAGAATTCCTTCGCTGCTCGTCAGGGAGGGCGCAACCACGGGCTGCTGAGGCCTGCCCAGGTGAATCAACATAACCTACGCCCTCGATAGACTTGGCCATAGTCTGCATTTCAGCCAGCAGCCTAGATGATATATCACACATAACCATTTTTGACGTTATACTCCCTGCAGTTGTAATGCTAGAAATAGTGACAATGCCTTCGGGGATGGATATGATGTTGTCGGGATTCGAATCGTACTCAAACAGCACAACCTGGTGAACCAAGGCGCGATGGTATTGATCCCGAAGGCCCTCCAGCTCCTGGTCGAGGGCACGAATGTTCTTTTCCGCAAGGGTTGCAGCAGTGTTTGCAGGGGAAGCACTCGTGCTATACGTCGATCGGGTAAGCTCTGCGCCATCGGCAATAGCTAATATAACAAGAGGTTCACGATAAAGATCAAATGGGGATAGAGATAGTTGTGATGCGGGAGGCATGTATGTCACAAACTCATAGAATATAGTGCCATTCGGATATGTCATAGGCGTAAACATGTCTACGGATCATCCCAGGGTCAGCAATCAGAAATAGCGAGCCGTCGCACCACTAGGCCAAGACTGAGCCTACCTCGAGCTGTAGCTGAGGTAGTTTGCGCTATAGTCTATCGGTATGGGCGAGAGATGTCAGAGGGGGGTGTTCCTTACTGCGATGGGGGCGAGGGTCGGCGGCTACATCGCACAACGGCACAATGCCTTCTGCTTGGAGCCTTTCGGCGAACAAAGCAAAGCGCTCACTACGGATTGGACCCAAAGGCAGTAGCAGGGCTCTCACCCGTGCTGGGGCAAAAGGAAGCAAAGAGTCGACAGTGTTCATGATCGCATTGCCGCCAAGAGAAAATGGGTATGGATTCGTTGAAGGACTGATGTGTAGTCGAGAGGCTAAGAGCTAATAGCAAACAAGGGGAGGAGAATACACCAAGTTGGGAATAAGCCAGTGCGCTTATGAGCACTTGGCTGGTTCGAGTAATCGCAGTTCCTGATTTGGCGGTGAGCGGCCGAGGGATGATTCGAGAAGCTGAGAGAGAAAGTGCCGCAGAATCAATGGCGAGATGCTTATCCCGAAAGCTTCTAATGAAGGGACAGATGTATCACAAGCTTGCTAGGAGCCAGTGTGGGCTTGTAGGGCTCTCGTTAGAAAGAGGCTGATTGAGAGAAGAATAAATAGGATAATAGATTAAACCAAGAGCAAAACGTTGCAATTAGGCTGTGCGATACACTGAGTATCCAGAAGAAAATGAAGGGCAAGGCTGAAATAACGACGAGCTTATCGTGAGAACGAGGTTGTCCATATGCTATTTAGGGTTGTGATAGTGGTCGAGTGGTGACATTGACCCAAGGGTTAGGGTTATGGATACACCCCAATCTCGATGGGCAACAAGCCGACAGTCTGTCTGGTCAAGCAACTCCAAATGAACACAACTCCGCCTTACCCACAATGAGCGACCGTAAAGCCGATGCCACTCCGGGCTTGAAGCCGGCCGCCGCTTTCCGTTTGTACCCTCCATCTAGGCAATCAGTAGTGTGAAACATCTTGTTAATCATATTCACTATAGCAACGCACAACTCGCCACGGACATGGCTCTTGACTTCGGCCCTGTCGCCTCTGCAGATCCGCCTTATTCGCCTTCTCCTAGACCATGGCGACCATGTTGTAGCTTGTCTGCCTCCGATAGAGATTGAGGACGAGGACCGCAGCGCCGAGTTTCGAGAACTGGTGATGGAATGCAAGAGCGGACGCAAAGACCGGGAGGGCTGGAAGGATAGGCTCCGTGGAATCCGGTGTGATGGCCGAAGTATGGGCCAGTGTATGGCGGCGGTGGCAGAAGCTGTGCACGTGTTTGACAAAATCGACATTGTTCTGTGTTGCAAATCAGAAGGTGAGCTGGGAGCAAACACGGTATGCCGTGAGGCTTGGCTACTAACACCCACCCCCCTTCCGTCTAGCCATCGTGGGCACCGTTGAAGAGCTCTCCACAACACCCGTGACCCGCAATCTTATACGTGACCAGTTCGAGTCAATCTTCTTCTCACAGGTCAATTTCATCAAGGCAACTCTGCCTCTACTACGTGCCCAGCACAATGGCCATATCATGGTCTTGACTAGCATTGGTGGGCATATCGGCACGCCCGGAATGTCCATGTACACAGCAGCAACCTGGGCTCTTGAAGGCTTTTGCGACTCGTTGGCCTATGAAATTGCGCCCTTTAATATCAAGCTAACGATAGTGCAGCCCAACAAGGAGATCCAGAGTCTGACCAACAGGATTGTCTTTGCTCCTCCACTTGCGGCATACGAGGCTAATGCAAACCCCGCGCCTCGGATAAGAGATATGCTAGCTATGGTCCTCAACATGAACCCTGATACGGCAATACCACCAATGCAGCCCCAGGACAACGTAGATAAAACACCGGCTGTCTCCGGAAGCCTTCCGTCATCCTCACGAAATCAAGGAACCAACCAGTCTCAGTTTCAGCCCCGGCTGGAGTCCCAGTCCCAGTCCGAGCTCATTTCCCGATATCCCAAGCTTCCCCCCGCCGCTGTCGATCGGTTTGTTATGGAGACGGTGCATGCCTTGACTGCAATTGGAGGTCACGAGAATCCACCTGCAAGACACATTGTGGGATTCGAGGGTGCATTTGTTGTACAAGAAAAGCTCAAGACTGTGACCGAGGAGCTTGAAGACTTTGTTGAGGCAACGCTGTCTGTTGATAGTTTTGACTCGGCGCCACAGAACGCTAATACTTGATCTACCACTCGTAGGTGCTTGGGAGTATTCGAAGTTATTCACATTGATTTGGTCTTCTCTTGTCACAATGCCATGATGGGGCCCATAGCCAAGAAGCCAGAGTACAAAGAAAAGTAGGCAAGACACAGACACAGCGCCCGTGGTCGTCCCAAGTCATATCTGCATTTCAACATTATATCCTCCATCTATATATTAACATAAGCAAACAACGCAATGCCACTGCCCTGAAAAAAAAAGAAAAGATGCCGTTTACCACTCATCCCCTGATGCGTTCCTTCTCCGCTGTCCGCCACGTTTCACAACTTTGCTTTTACATTTATGACTTCAGCTCCTCGTTTTAACAAAACTGCGGCGTCTGTCACTAGACTTTCAACAATAGCCTTAGCCGGTTTGATATCAGATATCAAACCTGCTCCCTGGCCCATGAGAAACGGAAGTTCTGTCTCGCGGCCTTCCCTTTCGTCTAGCTTCATGGGTATAATTCCTCTGCTGCACAGTTCGCGAACCTTCTCCTGCTTGTCGACATGCCAACTCTTGACATACCAGTTCGGTCGCATGCGCAGTGGCCGTCCCGTGACAACATGGGTCATATGTGTTCCGTCAACTCCGCATTGCACCACAGCCTGCTTATGTAGAGCACTGGTTGCCGCCTCTTCGCTTGCAATAAACCGTGTGCCCATCCATGCTCCAGCAGCCCCTTGGACGAGTGCTGAAGCTAGTCCCCGCCCGTCTACTATTCCTCCAGCGGCTACGACAATAGCTGGCTTGCCATGGAGTAGGGGCGGGTGGAATTCTTGTGCCACATCAATGATCGAGGGTAACAGTACTGCTGTGCCAATATCCCCGGTGTGGCCCCCAGCTTCAGCACCTTGGGCCGCGATGATGTCGACGCCACGTTCTAGACCTTTTCGCGCGTGTTTTGGGTGGCCAGCCATAATAGCAATTAGCATGCCCTTGTTGTGCAACCGTTCGATGGTCTCGTGTGATGGTAGTCCTGCTGCTGCTACAAACAGCTTTGCGCCACTTTCCGCTACGACATCTAAAAGCTCAGCGAGGCGGCCTCCGGTGTAGTCTTGGTTTGTCTTGCGGGCTCCATTGCCAATCTTGATAATCGGAAGGTTGATGCCCCATGGCAAGTCTGGCGATGTTAAGTGAGCCTTGAGTTCGCTGATTTGGTCCCTGAGCTCAGAAGGGGAAGATTCGAAGCTGGCAATGATTCCGAGGCCACCTGCACTCGAGACGGCAGCAGCGAGACGGGGACCTGATGTCATTGCCATGGCGCCTTGGACAATGGGGTGTTTGATACCGAGGGCTTCGGTGAGTGGCGTTGACAATAGGCTGTGAAGAGTCATGACGGGTTGGTGTTCAAGACAGTTCGTCGGCGTTGGCGTATATTGCATGTGTCTTCTTGTGACCGCTTCTATCTACTTTTGTCTTTTGTGACGGGATTTTGAGTCCGCTTGTGTGAGGGGCTGCTATATTTGTAGCAGCTAAGGATGTTGCGTTGTGTATGTCTCAGATCTAACAAAGCAAGGCAAAGGCGGGACGGGATGATGGATGTAGAAGTCACACTAAATGCATGCGGAGGGCGATAGAAACGTCACACGACGGAGCAAGAAAGACTTCGAAGAAGAAAGAAAAGAACCACATCCGCCAATATACAGCAAACACCAGGCAGCAGCAGCAAGCAAGTGTCGAGAGTCGTGAACGAGAAAGAAAATGCTCAAAAGGAGGAAGAAATTTGTTTCACGAGGCAATGCCAACAAGGCCGATTAACAAGGACACAAGCACGGGGACTCGACAAGGAACTAGGTTCAAACGCAATAACAAGATGGGAAAAAAAAAGAAAACAAAAGAAAACAAAAGAAATAGAAGAAATAGAAGAAATAGAAGAAATGGAAGAAATGGATGAGAAAAAAAAAAGAGAAGACAAGCCAGCGGGAAAGGAAGAAAAGCACTGTTATCAACTTGTTAAGTAGGAGGAAAAAAATTAATTAAACAAAAGAAAGAGGAAACAATAGGACAGAGAAGCAATGGCAAAGCACAACAACTTAATAAGACCCCCCCCGCCCCCGGCCTAACTTGGTATGTTGCTGCTTCCAGATCATGAACCGACCAAGGTCAGACCAGCCAAGACCAACCTACACAAAACGCAGGTTGTCATTGGCAAGAAAACGATGATGGTGGGTAGTGCTGTGTGTTTTGACGTTCTCTTCCCTTTCCCCTTCCTACTATGACACTCCACTCCCACTCTCACTCGCTACCCCCATACATCACAAATGCAAATTCGTCTCTGGTGGTCAGAGCATTCAGGTCGGGACAGGAGGCGAGCAAAAAGCGCGCCTGACTTCCTGACGCATTGTGGATGGCGCTGGCGTAGATCTAGTTAGCCGCATGATAATCCATCCATTCATCCATTCATCTACTGACCAGGGACTTGGGTAGGCGTGTTAGCGTTGAATTCTGTTTGTCTGGCTGGCTGGCTGGCCGGTTTGCTTTGATGTTTCCAGCAACGCTAATAGCCACCAATGCACCTGGACCCGAAATTGGGCACCATTTGTTTGCATTCATGTGTGCAGGCACTGCATGAGGGCTGCATGTGGGCGTTTATGTATGTGACCATGTGAATGAGATGTGTGTGTGCAATGTATGGGTGTGTGGTATGGATGTCTGTATGGGTGGATGTTCATACAGACCTACTAGGCATAGTGTGGCTTGATGGGTGGGGATAGGTAGGCTCTCTGTCCGTCTCCCCCGTCTCTCCGCTTCCCCGTTCGCTTGGATTCCGTTTGTTGTCTCTATTGTTTCCTTTCTGTATCACATCATCCACTCCCGACTCGTCATGTCTGCCCTCCTTCTCTCTTCTCGACCATTTCCCCCTTATTTACATGCCTTTGCAAAGGCCCGCCCCGAGAAACCTCGTCTGTCTTCTCCCTCCCTATTCCCTTATTATTACTCTGACTTCCCTTGTCGTTCCCCCTCCACGAGCCAAGCTTCATCAATCAGCCCATAAAAATTTGAATCTCGTTCAACAACCATAAACACATCCATGACATGAAATCTCAGCAGGGTCTCGGGGTCTACGCATCCTTCTAGATATTCCTCAGGCTTCGGGGGATTAACACGACACCAAAACCACAGGCATCCCAGAACATAAAGGACAAAAAGAGTCAGTGCTCACGTTGCCTGCTTCTAGTTTTTTTTGGTTACATACACAACCCAGTGCTCCCCCTCCCCTCCCAGGATAGCAATGCTGGTGCACACACTTGCTCTCTTGGTCCAGAGTGGCAGTACAAAGGGCAAGCACAAGCTTGGTCCTTCAGGCCCTGTGCTTATTGCGTTGTCACCCACACCTTTTATGGGTCCCGTAACTCCTCTTTCGATAGTATCTGTAGGCTTCTTGCCTCTTAATGCTGGAAGATATAATAGGAGCATTCACATTTATGTATAAAGCTAACCGACTCACCGGGCCGACGGGCCCAAAGCCCATTTTTGGGTACCATTCACATACGGTCTGGATTAGTTTTCTTCCTGCCATATATACAGTATACACAGGACCTGTATGTACATGTACAGACACATGCAAACTGCAGGCCCTTATGCCTGTGTGGCACGAAGAGGGTAGGTCGATCCTGGCCCTTGCTTCGGAGTCGAGTCGAGTCTCATTCAAACTCGTACGAATAAAAAAGAAGAGGGATTTTCATTTGACAGGGATTCTGCTACGCCTGAGGAGAAGGAAAAAACGTCACGGTCCTTTTCGCTATTTTGCGTCCGTTTTGTTATTCTTTGATTCTTCCTTTTCCTTCCCGTCGTTGCTGCTTAGCAAGGCTTGTCCTCGTCATTGCTTGCTGGAAGCTCTTCCGCAAGATTAACGCTCTACCATAATGCCAATATCGTCTCGCAATATAGCCCCCCCTCCCCCCAACCTGCAAGTAAAGTCCTTACTGACAGTGCTGTGTGTGCTATTTTAGGATGGGCAATCAAAAGACCAAGAAAATTAGAAAAGGCAGTTGCCAATGATGGCCTCGGCCGGATTCGATTTTGGCTTCGACTTCATCTCCGGCCTTGACTTTGGGTTCAATTGTATTCTATTTCCGCACTTGCTAATTCAAAAACCGCAGCTACGTAATAATAGGAACGAATAGAAGGGTCGATTTATGCTCCATAGACTTACTATTAATGTTTTTTGGGGGTGGAGGCGTTTTTGAAAAGAAGAAAAAAAAAAGAAAAAAAAAGAAAAAGAAAAAGAAGAAAAAAAAGAAGAAAACAAGAAGAAAAAAAGAAAAAGAAGAAAAAAAAGAAGAAAAAAAAGAATAGCTCCGTTGTTTAGTTCTGTCTCCTGCCAACCTTTCTTGTAGATTCCGTCCGTCTCCGTCCCTTATCCCTCAACGCTGGTTTTCCTTTTTCCTTTTGTTTCCCTGCTTCATTTCTCTCGTATCCGCCTTCTTTCATCTGCAAGTTCACCAAAAGAACCACCCCAATGTGACTTGGTTTATGTAGGCTGCCGTATAACGGTTTGGTTGGGCTGGGTTTCTCTTGCTCGCTCTGTTCCTCCTTCTCCTCTTCCTCCTCGTCCCAAATCCCGCCCAAGCTCTACCCTTTCCCGAGTCTTTGTTCTTCTGCAAGTGTGCATTCATACTTAGTATCCATACATGATAGTACATATACACATACATTTATTCATTCATCCGTCCGTACATACGCACGTACGCACGCACGCACGATCTCCCTTACCGCTGGGATCCATACCAAAATGTGTACATACATGGCCTTTACATCCGACTGATTGGGTGGGGCTGGATAGTAACTTTAATGGCAGATGCAAAGTAGCAGTCTGGCTCTGTTCTTTTTCTCTTTTTTTTCTCTTTTTCCCCTCCCCTTCCCTGAACTTTTCCTCTCTTTTTGGCCTTTTTTTGCGTTACCGGCCAGACTCTGCATGTGCATAATTGGTGGTGGCATCAGGATGGCTGGTATTCAGAAAGAAGCGGTCAGATGACTTGGTGAGCCACGGACTTGGGAAGCAGTATGAAAAAGAAGAAGTTCAATGCAGCGATGCACCGCTGCGCAGCGTTGTATAGCACATGGACCTCGGGAATAGCATAACAAAGCAAAGGCCGTTCCGTAAAACCTAATTTGCTGAACTTTGCTCAAGTCTGATGAGCCACATTGCTGGATTAACCAGTCTTAGTCACGGCTACCACGCCCAACTTCCACTCGCAAAATGACGTTACAAATGATGACGTGCATTCCTATGAGCAGTTATTCTGAGTCTTTCAGCTGCCGGTTTTGTTATCCAGTGCTACATACTTCGTCAGGCTTAGTATGCGCCGGGTGACAGCATTCTTATCACAAGACAATAGAAACACACAGTAGAACAAGACAAAGCAAGACAGGCAAGACAAGGTAAGATAACTCTTTCTAGACAAGAGGTCCGAGCCCACAACTTAGATACACAATTCCACATCACATGAAAAAGGAGTATGCGGGTTTGATCCCTCAGGCACGTACATGCGTATGTATGTATGCACATGTGAACGAACAGAGGAACAAACCAGACAGCTTCTCGGTCACGCTCGCTCTAGTTCTCATACTCCACATCTATGTTTTTTATTAAGGCAGCTCCTGTCTAGATACAAGCAGGGTGAAGTCCTGTTTTTGATCCTTCGCCGCCAATCATGCTACAATTCTGCTCTTGGCCATTGGGTCGTCCCTAGCCATTCCCATCCTCCTCCATGAACAATCAAGCGTGCATTTGCTTATGTAAACCGCGGGAGTCTTGCTGGCACAAAGTCTGCACATGTTTCCTTGGGGGCATTGCCATGAGAATCATGGCTGTAGGCTGGGGCATCGTCGGGTACTGCGCCTGGCAATTGTTGGCCATACATTTCCTGGGCCTTGTCCGACAAAACCTCGGCATTTTCAATTCGTGCTTCAACGTGTGACGGGTGCTGATTCTGAATAAATGTAACAGCTGCCTTCTTTGCGGGGGTTGGTGCAATATAGACTCCGTCCTCTAAGACTTCAGGCCTTGGCTTTCGTTGGCCGGTAGGACCCGTTGAATAGTCATTAACTAGTTTCTGTGACTGGCCATTCAAGCCAAGATCTAGAGCCACCCTCATAGCTGCACGGCGGTTGGCTTCAATCTCAAGTTCCTCCTGGCGCTGTATGTCTTCTTCCTCCATTCGCAGGTCCTCAATCGACTGCATTCCACTATAGCTTTCTGCTGTCGGTGATTTCGGTAACAAGTCCAGCCGCCGGCGGGATGAAATAGCAGAGTATTCAGATGCCACTGTACTGCGCGAGACAGTTCGCGATATGCGTCCTCCGCCCGTCCCTGTTGGGTATTTCCCTTTGCTGCTGCGCGTACGGTTGCTGCTTCTGTCGTCAGACCGGTCAAAATCAACGGTAAATTCGTCATCCAAGGGCACTGCATCTTCGTCGCCCTCGCCATCGCTAGGAAACAGGTCGCCGCGTGAGCGATATGATCCCGATGTAGCCCCTGACCCAGTAGTATTCCTTCTAGTACGGGTCCGGATGGGCTGTTCGATTCCCTGAAAGTACTCCTCACTATCCGAGTGGCCCAAAAGGGCCTGTCGCTCCCCTTGGTCGTGGCGGGAGGGACGGTCCTGCAAATCTGCAGCACTAGGCTTGTATCTCAGAGTACCGCCTATCTTCCAGGGAAGCTTCCCCAAAATTCCAATACTCTGCGTACTGGGGATGACGTTAGTGTCGCATTTAGTCCCCCATCGCCTCGTACCATAGCTCATTCCGCGCCTTTTGGCCGGCGGCTGGTCTGTTATCCTGTCGGTGTTTTTGTGTCCCGAGCCGGATCCAGCCAGCAAACGGTCCCAGTCATCGTTCGACCAATTACTTAGTAGCCCGGTAACACTAGCTCCAACGCCGCCCCCGCTACTGCTCCCTAGGCCGTCCTCGTCACGGGCCCAATCATCGTAAAAGTCAAAAGAGTATTCCGCTCGTGCTCGTTCTCGTTCTCGTTGTCGTCGCGCCCGTTCTTCACGGTCACCAAGACAGATAGAGGTGCACTGGTCTACGTGCTCGGATACCAAGCCAAGACATGGGTGGATATATTCATGCTGGAACGTCCAGATACTAGCGATCGTGTTTTCTGTTACGACTTCGGCGTTGTGCGATATTTGGTTCCAGAACTGGCGAATTCGAGGATCTTCGAATAGGGGCATTGCGTCTCGGGCTGGTGGCAGGCAGTGTATTGCTTCTGGGGCGATAACTAGGTAGGTATTGGTCGATATTCAGCTCTAGTGTATCGGTGTTGTGGGTAAAAATCGTAGGCTTGATTTCTGTTCGTGACACTACTTGTTGGATGACTCCGACACTAAGTCGAAGACTTCGAGATTCTCCAAGGTCGGTCTTCAATCAGGGGGGTTTGTGGCTGCTATTTCAAAGCCCGCCCACAGTATTGGTCGATTGTATGCGGCCCGCGGTAGTCAAGATAGGCTTGCGGCAAGTTATCATGCCGAAGTGGCTAGCTCCGGTGCTGAGAGACTTCAGGCTATGTGGATCTTGGCCACGCCTCACGGTGACACTATTCTGTGAAGATGAGCGGAGTCGATGATAACCCGATAGGCGATAATGCGAGGGCGGAATTAATCGTGGGTATTCAAGCACACAAGTCAATCGTTTTCCTGGCTTGTTGGCTTTGAAGCCGATAACGAGAAATGAAAGCCGAGGCAGCAAAGTTTTAGTGTTTAATTTGATTGATGCCCAGGCATTAACCAACACTACGTACAGTACAAGTACAGCCTTGGTGACGTGACTTGAAGCTAGTTTGCTATCTTACGTGCCGTATTCGTACATATGGGGTCAATCCCTATTACGCATGCAGTTTATTTTGCCTTGTTTGCTACTGGTATTTTTTTGTTCGTTCCATATTGAGCAGAGCTAAGATAAGCGGTTGTTTTAACATCTAGTTGTGAACGCGAAAGTTGACGGACTGCATCATTTCATCTATTCCGTTTCTGTGCGCCACATAAAACTGGGTGGCGCATGCTGGGTTGTGGCAAAAGCGGAGAATAGGCTTACTGAGCACTAGGGTTAGGGCTATTACATTAAAACGATCTGATAAGAAAACAAGGTAGAAAGGCTGGCCAGTAGTGAAATGAAGCGAAAATTGTGCTCCAGGTGTATTATCCCCGGTGGCTTTTCGTGGACTCGGAGAGCAAGAGCTTCCTATGAGTGTTGTTTTCTTGAGGCTTCGAGTTTCGGCAAAAGCAAGTGCATTATGTTTCTATGCAGAACTCCATCCAGTACATCTTTAGATAAAGCATGGCTTCAGACAGGGCAACTTCGCTATGATGAAAATGAAATCACACGTTGAAAATTGGCGATGTTTTGCAATCTCGACTGATTGATAAGATCTTGGAGGATTTACCCCACCTCCCTCTAGGTTGCTCACAGTCAATGCTCAGGGCTCACCACTGCTTTCATGCAAGCTGGCCGAGAAGGTAAAGAGAGGTACGTAGCGTACCATAAGTTGTAGATACGCACGATGCCATGGCTATGGCCTGGGCTCAGTAAACATAGCCGAGGGAATGTGGGACTGCAAATTGGGCGAGTAAGCTTCCTAACGAATTATTGAAGCCCGACCACGGGGCCTTTTGGCGAGAGAGAAAGAGCGTTTGTCTTCTTGTAGCCTGTTCTTTTAGAAGAAAATGAATCGGACGGCTGGCAAGGAAAACCCTGATGCTTTGCATGCCATATATATAGTACGTATCGCACGTAGAACTTGGTAGACCGGCAATAATATTTTACAAACTAACTTTTGCGATTTGCAAATCCTTTCGCCCAAGTCACCGAAGTTGGTGGTATGCTGGCACTTGGAAATGCATGTGTCCCGTGACTTGGTTAAATAGTTCTCAGTGCCATGGAGTTAGGGGACGAAGCTTTGGCTAGTTCCCTCCACTTGGCAAGAATTTGCGATATCGGTAAGTCCTTTACTGCTTTTAAAAGCCAAGGATACTTGATACTCTACTCATCAGATCAAATGTGCGCGGTCCAGTTTAGTGCAGCATCGTGTAATGGGGAGAGGCGAACGGTAGGAGCCGCAGCTGGCTGGGGGAGGCTATGTTGATCTGATTTGTAGACTTAGGATAAGTGAGTATCTGTGGTTTGTCTCCTACGCGGAGCTTAGGTTTGGCCTACAGATACTGCTAAGTGGCCACGACAACGGACTTGCCGCACTTTGGAGCTTTGCCTCGTCCTGGCTGGCTGCATCAGCGCCAAGCCAGGATCTGGCCGGACCCACCTTTTGTAGAGAACGCTAGCTTTTAATCTTATCAATCTGATCTTAGAGCGCTGCTCATCTCTTTCCCGTCAAGTGTGCGATTTTCTCCTTCACTCCGCTAGTGGGTGAATAGTGAGACGGCTATATACCCACAGCCCTCCTCCTGGGATTCTACTTCCTCCCTTCCATTCATTCGCTTGTAATACTCACTAAGCCTTTTACAACGTGGGCTTTTACGTTTTCTCTGTTCTTGTTGATGGCCTATCGGATCCTGATCGGACCTTTTTAAATCAGGGCCAGGTGTGTGAAAAGCTCTCCTTGGGCGGTCTAGGGGCTATTTATCCATCCCTTGCTCCTGTTTCTTTTTCTTCTTTTTTGTTGTCAGAGTTTCCCTCTCTCAATGGCAGTTATTTGCATACATGAAAAGCTTTTGCTCACAATTTGTTATCAATCAGCCTTTATCCCGATGGTTATTGTTATTTAGACACATCTACTTTCGCGTACACGCCCTCTAGAGACGCTACGATAGCTTGTCGCTTTTAGTCTTCGATCTGTTGACTGGCTTTGACTCTGTTCCACGTGCCAACATTTGCGATCAATGGGATCTCAGCTTGTGCCTTTCGAAATTAATCGACTTTCGCCGCTGCAGTTGTTTGATTGATTGCCCTCTCCGGATATTCTATGCATCACCGTTTTGCAGCTTGAAAACCCCCCTTTAAGGCCGCGGCTCCCCGAGACGGCGTAATAGCTTTTTGTCCGCTGGTTGTTTATCAATCAGGATCAGCTTGACTTTTGATCTGATTACGTTTTAGTGTTCGGGGCCTATCTGCTAGCAATCGCAGTACCCTTCAAGTACTGTCGTGACGCTGGAGTGCTTCTGGAACTACCAAAAGGCTCTTATTTTGCAAAAAAAGGATACATTTGCAGTCAGCTCTGGCCCTTGTCTAGATAGCACTGGTTATTTGGGCTTTTTTGGGACTAACAGCCTCTGCTATCGGCCTTTCTCTCTTTGTCGGATTCTTCGTCACTACATCTCCGCTTAACACATTCTTTGGAGCCATCATCCACTGAACGGACTCCGAAGGGCTCTAGCCCACTAACCTCTTTAGCAATGACAGGCTCCGGGGTTTCAGGCGGTCCTAGCACTATTGTAGGCACAAACGATGAAAAATTTGCCTCATCTAGCACCACAAAGGCTTCTATTAAGAAGCAACCACTTCTCAAACTCAACACCCGAAACATTGCGCCTTTGCCTGCCAAAGCCCCTAAGCCATCTTCATTCAATCATCAGCCCCTGCAGCGACCGCCCATTATTGCAATTCGGCCGAGCCCTGCACCGCAGTTGTCGCTTGCACCCTCGTCATCCACGACCTCCACTCCGACCGGCTCAGCCGTTGGCCATACAATAACACCCGTCAACGTGTCAAGCTCGAATCAGCCAATTAAAACCAAAATGTCCATGGCGGCCATGGTTACCCCCGACCCTCAACAGCCTTCTGTCCATCAACATGTGTCGCCGCCTACCCCGGTCGTTCCGGCCGCACCCAAAGTAGCACCCATTGGAGCGAAGACCACCATCACCAGCAAGGAATGGGTAATTCCGCCTCGGCCAAAACCGGGGCGCAAGCCAGCTACAGATACACCGCCGTCGAAGCGCAAGGCCCAAAATCGCGCTGCACAGCGGGCCTTTCGCGAACGCCGAGCTGCTCGGGTCGGCGAACTAGAGGAGCAGATTGAAGACCACAAGCAGGTCCGAGATGCCATGGAGCGTGAGCTGCGAGAG
The DNA here is from genome assembly GCA_003449175.1 of Ceratocystis smalleyi. Taxonomy (NCBI): domain Eukaryota; kingdom Fungi; phylum Ascomycota; class Sordariomycetes; order Microascales; family Ceratocystidaceae; genus Ceratocystis; species Ceratocystis smalleyi. The sequence continues at coordinate 57,649 of NETT01000034.1, read as the reverse complement.
CGCATCCATGGGCTGGAGTTGGAGTTGCAGTCATTTCGGTCCCGCTGCTCGCTGTTGGAAAACATGCTGGAAAGAGAACGCCAGGAACGGATTCGAGTTGAGACGTCAAGTGGTCTTTTGCAGCAGCAGCAGCAGCAGCAACAGCAACAACAGCAACAGCAACAGCAACAGCAACAGCAACAACAGCAACAGCAACAAAATTACCGTCAACATGCAGAGCCCAGAAAATCTGGAGACTCCCATTTTGCTGTGTCGTCGGCCAACTTCGGATCTTCCTCGGCGATGGACTTGGGCTCTAGTAGCCATGGCTGCCCGTCTACTGACCCGTCTACTCCTAACCCGGTACTTCCCACGGGCTACGATGGCATCAAGATTCTCATGGAAGACCATTGCTCACCATCGTCGTTTGCGATGAGTAGTATCTTGCCGCCTCCCAATGCTGCTAGTGTCGGGGCCCCTGGTACTATCGACCTGGCATCGTTGTCGTGTGGTGGATGCCAACCCAATGGGCCATGTGCTTGCGTTGAAGAAGCGCTCGCACATGTTGATGCACAGGCTGAATCAAACTGCACAAAGTGCGGAACTTTGAGCTCATCATGCTCCTGTGCGAGACTCGGCATTTCGTCGGAAATCCACATGCAGCAGCAAGTCCCGAAGAGAGCATTGTCACCACAATTTGATGGAATGAACAAGCGCCCGCAGCCTCACAGCATCGCTTCTACATCCGAAGCTGAGGTGGACATGACAAATATTTGGAAAAAGGACCCTCTGCCTTCACTTCAAAGTTCCCATTCTCTACCCAAGATAACTATTGCTCCCAAGGACAAATGCGGATTTTGTGATACTGATGAGAGCTGCTGTGTTTGTGCTAATCCTGACCTTGTCTCCGGCCCTCCCATGGATTCTATTCCTGAGCCTTCCTCCCTCTCCATCTCCGTCCCTGCTCTTGCATCTGCCCAGCCACGGCCCTCTGTCTACCAGGCTCCATCGCCCCCAGGAAGCGAAGCCTCTCCCCCACCAATGGAAATCACGTCGACTGGTGCTGTCAAGTTGCGACCATTCAACAAAAAGTCTGCTGCTCCTGCTGCCATGTCCAAGACTCTCCCCAAGCCAGCCTCATTTGGTGGCTGCGGTCCCAATGGCCCAGGAACCTGTGCGCAGTGCAAGGCTGATCCTAAGTCTGGTCTCTTTTGCCGCTCACTTGCAGCTAACTTTGAGCGTGCTTCTGGCTCTGGAAATGGTGGTGGTTGCTGCGGAGGTGGGGGTCCTGGTGGAGGCTGCTGCAAGTCCAAGACGCCGACATTAACGCCCGCATTATCGTCATCATCCGCCAAGACTCCGATTTCCATGAGTGCGTCAAGCATTGCCGCTAAGGCGCAGTTTGGATTGAGCCTTAGCTGTGCTGATACGTACAAGACACTGGCTAGCCATCGCAACTTTGACCAGGCGGCAGATGAGATTAGCACATGGTTGCCAAAGCTAAGAGCGACAGTTCGGCCCTCTGAAGGGTCACTGCCCTTGGGATCTGCTGCTGGCGAAAGAGACAACGAGGGCTCTGGCGATGCACAACAGAAGAGGCTGCCTATTGAAGTTGAAGCGGCTAGTATTATGAGTGTATTGAAGGATTTTGACGTGCGCTTCCAAGGTCAGCTTCCACCGCCCTAGACGGGTGTATGGGTGGATCTACTTTTGTATTTATTCTTCCAGCGTGTTGTCATTCTCCGGACTCTACTATGGTTTGCTTTGCTGATATATCTGACGATGGCTTTCTTTTTCATTTTCTCAAAATATGGTAGTGTGGTGGCGTTCTCTGTTTTTGTGTATGCTGTTTCAACACCGCCTTTGGCTGTTTTTGCTGCGCTGTTGCTTTCTTTTTATCCCATACTATTAATGGTTTGCCCTTTGAAGGGACGGAGGCTACTTTGGATTTCCCGTTGTTGAGATTAAACATCTAATATATTGTTACTCTCAAAGACTGTCAGTGTTTCTCTTTATATCCATCTGAGCATGGCGTGTTTCTCGTTGGCAAAAAAGCTACAACTATCTTCCTGTGCTATCTCACATGGAAATTTCACATGTGCTGGCATGTATACATACATACATACATACATACATGTGCGTACGTATGTATACGCACGTGTCAAGTCCCTACCTACCGCCTTGCAGTTGTCTGTTAATGTGCAATCCCAATGGGCAGATTGCTACAGCTGAAACAGCCTTGTAGCTAGCAAGGCCTAGCTGTTTCCTGCGAGGCCGTATCAAGAAAGTCCCATTGCGCCCGTTTCTGGTCCTAGGTAGGTGGCTTGTTCCCGAGTACTAGGACTCGCCCGAGTATGCATTGAGGTTTAGTGAAGGATGGACCTGTCGGATATCAAAAAGAAGAAAAAAGCCTCATGTAAGTAGAAGCAGGGGCTGCTTTTTGGATTTCGTGGAAAGGAGCTGAGAAAATTGGGCGCATGTTGATGGCCACTGCTGTAGTACTGGGACAATTTGATTTTAGACGCTTGTGTGGGTTTGTTACAGCAGCGGAACAGGATTCATGGGAACGGAGTCGGCATAGACTGTGTATCTATTTGCGTGTGCATCTAGCACACGACGTAAGCCTGGGTCAGCGCCATGTACACGTATATGTATCACAGCATGCTGTGACGCTGTGTGGCTTTTGGAAGAGAAAACCTCAGCATCCGTGAATCAGAGCCTGGGTTTGTTGGAGTCAAGGAAGGGCACAGCAAAGCATGGAGGATGATTCAAATATGCGGACGAGAGAGACATGGTGGGCAAAGATCTAAGCTAGCTGTAGCATAAATAGTTGGATTTGTGACATGGTTCGACTATGTATGTAGTCGCTAACACGAGCCGTGATGCATGTAAGGACAAGGGCAAATCCTGCGAGGCTGGGCAGGTGCGGTGCCCATCGACAGGAGAGCCGGGAGCTTGGCTGAGGAGAGGGGTGAGGGGTGAGGGGGAAGGATGAGGGCGAGAGGCCGGCAGGTGTACTGCATGAATATATGCAAGAACAACTCATCAGGCCAAGGCAGGGAAAAAGAGAAAAGAAGAGCTTATAAAACATCAAAACAACCCTCAGTATGGGGGATTGTAGTGAGCTGAAGCCCTCCTGTCCTTCCTCACAGGTAGCTGGGATCCATAGAGCCTTTTTCTTTGTCCTGCCTTGCATGGGTTGTATTAGCAGATCACAGAACTGTAACAGCTGCCGCTCACAAGTTTTCGTTCCTGTATACTTGCATTTGTGCATTATTGCAGTCCCTTATTGCTTCCCCTCTATAGCCTTGGTTATGTAAGCAAGCTGACGACAGAAAGCCGGCCCCGATTTCTGGACGTTGAGGGGGCTCCTTCCTTTTACAGACAGCCTGACTGATGACATTGGAGCAATACTGCAAGTGCCAAAATCGGAAATACAAGGCTGATATATTTCTATCAAAATTTTCATCATGCAAAATTGGCTGCTCGAGTTTTTTGTTGCTGTCTTGCGCTGTCCTTTTGCTGTCTTGTGCCGTCCTTTTGTTGTCTTGTGTGCTGGGTGGAGTTCCTCTACGTCTAGCAACGGCTGTACGTGTTTTTGGGACACTAATCCGCGTCGCCATGTCGGTCGTTGGAGCTTACCTTTTGGTCACACAAATCTGCGAGTTGCAAGCTACATGCAACATATAGGAGCTGTAGGCCTGCAGCCTGCTTGAGACACTTGCTATTTGCTGGTTCTAGAGCTCCAATGCTTTCTTCCGCTGGCGCTTTTCTACTCTCGGCTCCTCAGACATTCCAGCAGAAGGCTGTCGAGATGCTTTTTATTCAGCTCAGAACGCAAGATTGCCAGGTGTTAGTTCAAGCTCACATACATGGTCAGTTTTGCCCATGTGCCAGGTTTCTCTTCGTTTCAATAGCCCTTATCGCCCCTGTTTTTAGACGGGTTGCTGATGATATTTGAATGTTGCTGAGAATGATGGGCAGTGGGCATCTGTGGAAACCGGCATGTTGTCTTGCTCCTGGTAGTAAGCATCAAACAATGCCTATTATCACTTGCTCTAAGATGCTATGCCAACTAGGCCGTTGCACTCCATGTGCTGATGCATGGTGAAACAGCCCAGTAGAGGATGTACCAACGCTTCGTTCCCTCGTTTTTGTTGCACTTATTACAGCCCGTTTACTGGCGTTTGCCTTCGCTTTACTCCAAACAAGCCTTCACTTGGGCTCCTTGTGGTCTCGTTTGTGCACCCTCCCAGCCTTGGCCTGTTTTTAGCCCTTCCAATTATTTGAGCCACCCTATTTTGTCTCTGGTACTGTGGCTAAGGTAGTGTGTCCTGCCTGCACTTGGCCTGGCGTTTGTCTACAGCTTGTGTTGCCTACTGCTAGATTTTGATGAAATGATCCTTGCGGCTTTGCTACTTATACAACTTTGTTTTCGTTGTTGTCACTCACGTGCCCTTTTATGGATAATATCTCCAGTCGGCGAAGTCTGGTATTTTCATCTGCACGAACGCTCTTCTTTCTCTGCAATTGACGTGTCATCCTCCTTGCTATTGTATCATGGAATCCTCATCCTCATCCTCACCTGGTGCTCAAGAACACCTCAAGACCACTGCCTGTTCTGGGAGCTTGTGCTCGAATACGACCGGAGAGCAAGCCCACGAGACTGAAGTCAAATCTCCTTCGTTTCGGCCTGTGATACTGTTTGGCAAACTTGATCATTCTCAACCTCGGAGGTCGTCGGTTCATTCAATTGACTCGTCTGTGGTAGACACAGCGGTTCCTCGAGCCGTGGACCCCATCAGTGCTAAAACTAGTACAAGTGCGAGTGTAAGCGCAGCCCCCAGCCCTGTTTCTAGTGCTTCAAGCAGCAGAAGCACAACTACGGTTGTTATGGTCGATACCCACGAAATCAATACCTTTGCGTTTTTCGGAAGCCTCGACTCTCCCAAATCTGAAAGCCGCCAACGAAAGTTGCTGGATTCATTGCATAACCCAGACTACTTCCACGACGACCCCCCAGAAATTGTGCCTTCTGAAGATCTCTTCTCCTCTAATAACTCGACAAAAGAGGCTCCGTTAACCGAATCAACTGTCTTGAGAGACCTTGCCCGCATTGTGCGTCTCGGCAAATATCAACAACACATCCGCCTTGCTACGGAGACCCGCTTGCGGCACTATGCTATCGCCGATGCTCTCTCAACACGGTTTTTACGCTGTGCTGCCATTTCACAGCGCAGCTTTGCCAACTTTTTCTATGCTGACGATGCCGAAGCCTTTGCCGATCTGCGTGAAACTGTGGAAAACCTATACATCAAAGCAGATGAATATAGCAAGCTTGCGGATGCAGAGCGAGTCGATAATACTTTTAGACCCATCAATGACCATAAAAAAACGGCGAATGACAATTGGGGAAACCCCCAATCAGCGCCCTCTTTCCTCGCTAGAACCTCCCCTGATACAAGACAAAGACTACTCAGCTTTATCTCGAAACTTCGCTCTGACCCAGACTACTTGGCTGAATGCTTGTGCTCTCTTACTACCAGTGAGCTGATAGCCATGACAAAGCATAGCCAAGACCTTGGACATGTTGACTCAATACTCCCACAACAGGCCAAGCCTCCACTCTTACGAGGCACAGGGCGCACCGCAAGCAGCCATCTGACTACTGGCCGAGCTGGCCCCAAAGTTGACTATACTATCAAGCAAATGATGTTCTTCCACCGCCACGACCCGATCTATACTCTCATGTACACATGTTTTACCACTCTGGTAGGCTTTGGGAGTGCTGAGGATGAACGTCGCCTCAACATTTGGGCTCAAGCTTGTGCCAGGCTCATCTCAGCTAGAACAGGGCTGGAGCCGGTATTTGTCTCCATTCTGAATGCGTGGACATTGACATGCGACTGGCCAGGCAAGGCGAAGATTGAGTGGTATTTGATGCGCACGCTAGAGGATGGGGCATTTATATTGGACAGAGCTGAGGATCAGCAAGGAACCCGCTTCAACTTGCGCAATTGGACGCCTAAGGATGACGAGGCTGTGCAGGAATTTTATGACAAAGCTGTTAGTGATTTGTTCAAGACTGTGGTTGATGCAGAAGGGGGGGGAATCCCCGAGAGCTTTTTGGAATTCAGCAACGAAGTTCTTAGGCGAATCGAGCCGAATACCTTTGAGTCTACCCGGGCCTTCTTTTGCCGATGGCTATTTCAGAACCTAATCCTCAATGTTGTCACCCGCCCCGAGGGCTACGGCATTATGTCTAGCTACCACATCACAACATATGGACGAGAAAAGATTCTCCAGCAAGTAGCTCATCGCGCCCTGGGTTACGTCACAAGCATTCTTAATGGGGGCATTAGTGATCAGGTTGTTCCTCCTGATGTTCGCCGGCATATCGCTGCAATAATCGGACGCTTCCACGGGCACCGGGTTGGCATCGACCGAGACGTTGCTGCCTCTTCTGCCAGAAAACTCCAATCGGCATGTCCTATTGTCTTGCAGGAGGAAGAAAAATGCGCCTATCTTGTTATTAGCCCCCGCGACTTGGTTACAATGGTCGAAGCATTGTGGCCTGAGAGAACCTTGCCCTGGTTATCAAACCTACGCGAGTCGCAAAATTCACCACTATTGGCTAAAGGCAAGGAGGATCACAGCGAAGAGGGTGAGGCTCTTCGGCGTGCAATACTGGACCTCAAGGAAACTGTTGGCGCTGAGTCGGCGCAAGGTACAGCGGATCCCTATTCTGATCAATGGGATGTGCTCTTCATTTCCTTCGATGGGAGAGAGCTTTCAACACAGCTAGTCTGCGACTTTGATGGCGACCCTAATGATAGAGCTGTCAATACAGAGGGGTTTGCAGCTAGTGATGAAGGAAACGATCATACCGACAAAGGCAGTTCTCATAGAGTCTTTGGCGGAGATCTACAGCTCAGCGAAGGATATCCTGAGATCAAGACGGCCGTCACGAAGCTCCTAATAGAGCATGAGATTCCAATCATCACTCATCCATCGCCCATGATTCCGGTGCAGGACTACCAAAGTCAGCCAAAGGGTTCTTATGAGTCACTACGGCATCCCTTAAGCACACTTGACTCACTTGTCGCCCGGATGCTCAAAGCTGCATTAGATAAATCTGAGTATCAAGGCGACTTTTCGTCCTCGCTTCTGTACTTCAATGGTCTTCGGCAATTGGTTCAAATCTGCAATCAGGGTCCGGTTGAAACTACCACCAATCGCGTACTTTCTATACTATCGCAAGATTTGCGAACGGCCCATTGCAGAGATGAAACTATCACTAAGCGGTGCAAACTATGGCTATCTTATGCAAAACAAACCCATCAATATCACAAGCACCAAATTGAACAGACAATCCAGCGCTTGCATGCCCTGCGCGACAAGATGTGGTACGTCAGCGAAGTTGTCCATTCTGGACCATACACCAACAGTCGTGGTATCTGTGTAGCACTCAAAGCGATGGGGCGGTCACGGCGTGTCGATTATCGAACTAGGATGAACTCTAACTCGCCATATGACTCGACATACATTCACCTCGCCGAATTTCAGGTGCTCGATCTTCTAGCAGCAAGTGATTCGCATGGTGGTCCTAATAAACTGAGCGATGATCAGGTTGAAAATACCCTCGCTTGGCTCAAAAGTCGCGGCATTGAAAACATATGCAAAGGCGAAGAGCGAATTCACAGATTTTGCTGGGAGATCGAGTCTTGTGTTTCCAAGCTGGTGGGGGAAACCTTATCTGACGCTCCAGTGCTATGGTCATCAGAACTGTTTGCACGTGATCGTATCAGACTAGAGGGAAACACAACTAAACCTCAAACCCCCATTATAGCACTCTCGCCAGCTAGTCAGCATTGTGGCATTTTTTCTGGGTCAGCCCGAAGCTGTTTTGGGGGAGGAAACTCGCATCAAGAACATAAGATGCAAGAAAATCATGGCAAGCGCGGTGCACGTGAATCTGCATCTTCAAGGTCTGGCCAAACTCATACCCTGCCGGCCATAGGCAAAAGCAAAGGGCCTAGCAGTCTTGCCACCCCCCGATCACTGTTTCAAAGGCCGCCGCTTTCTAGACTGACAGGCACTTCTTATGCTCACTCCACCTCGTCAACCGATACAACCAACGTCTTTAGTACAGCCACAAACCTGCCGTTTCGCAATTACTCCTCCCCAACAGAAGCCTCATCAGCTCGGTGTACACGACCAGAGCCTATTTCCATTGAGGCATTGGTGCCTAAGCCATCCCAAACCTCCAAGGAAAAGCTACAGTTTTTGGAACAACTTAGGAAAACACTGGTTGGATTGTTGCTGTCGGATCTTGGAAGCTTGGTGTATGCGCGGGGCTCGGAGACAGATGATTGGTTTGCTGACATCGGTCAGCAATGTATTGAACGGGCTCAAGGGAAAGAAGTCGGGATGCCGGCCTATGAAAGTAAACAGGACGCGGGGCCCTCTTCTAGTTCAGGTAACCCTGTTGCTCAGAGCCCAAGGTTCCCCTTTGACAGAGCCTACAAAAGTATATTTCAAATGTTCAGTATCCACCCCAGTCCATACACCAAGCTTGACGCCCTGCATAGGATAGCCGAGCTAGTTACAATTTCAGCAGCTATGCCCCAGGACACTAGCAATCCTCCAAGTAGACCTACCCCGAGACCAAGCCTCAAGATGCTCCTCCAAGCTCTAGCCGACATCTTGAGGGATCCACAGCTTCGGCCACGAAATCTGTTCATGGGCCTGCAATTTATCGCTTCCCTAGTGCCTGCCAAACTGCTGAAGAACCAAGTGTACGGCTTGTGCTTTTGGGACTTTGCGGCGGCCGCAGTAAGCATCAAGATGGACGCTAGCAGCACTATGCTTCATTGGGCAGAGGCCATCATTCAGGTCGATGCCCTTGGCTCCAACACCCAACCTTCTGGTCAATGCATGAACGGGCTAAGCCGAACATATACGATGGCCGATGCTGCTAGAATGCTCGCTATATCAGCGAAAGAAGGCGCCGAGCCTGCAGCACAGCGCGAGCTGGCGTTGCTATACATGGTCCGGCCCGACCTACTTGGCCGTGTGCTAATCCCGTTTTCGAAAACGAGCGAAGTCTTCCGACAAGCCCTGATGGATATATACGGGAGCAGCTCTGGAACAAGTAGCAGCGGAGGCCCGGCCTCAAGTGTGCTGCCCAGTGCCTCAGCGCGCGAACCAGTGTCGTCTTCTAGTGCATCGCTCACTAGCTCAAATGCCAATGCGAGCATTAGTAGCTGTAAGGCAGCTGAGCAGACTACCGATGCTGATAGACACACCAAAGTGGAGAATATCCATGCGCTGTGTTTAGCAGTACACTGGATGGAGGCAGCACAGTCAGGCGGAGACAAACTGGCGAATGATTTCATGAATCAACGGGCAGAAGATATAGCATGACGACAGCTCGAAGGGGAGGCTGTGTATATATACTTTACTTGGATGTATGGCTCTTTTTGAATGACGGTAAGATGGAAAAGAAATGACGAAAATAATAGCGTAGACTGTGCTCCAAAAAGTAGCTGAACACTTGCATAAAAGCTGTAAAAGTGACTCTTGACGCTGTCCATTCCGAGCAGACCTGGGGCTATGTGGCAGCTTAGCACCGTATAGGATATGGAAGATATCTTTCCGTTTATTTGCAGCATTTTTGGCGTCGCTCTCTTTATTGTTGCCGCTGGGGTTGGCTTTTAGCGAGTCTATGATGTCATCCGCACTATCACCAGAATTTAGCGCTGTGTAATTAGTCGCCTGGCTCCTGGTGCTTCGCTCCAAGAATCTCCTGCTAATCAACTATACTGTATGTGCAGAGCTACTTGTCGGCTTCTTGGCAGCGTATATGCTTACGGGCGAGGTTCGTGCTGCATCGTCAGAACATGCCTCGCCATTCATTTTTCCCGTACTATGCAGTGCCACCTTTAGGCATTTTCTGACAAACACAAGCGGAAGGCACTCCAGGATCCAGGCCAAATAGTCTCTCATTTGCGACAGCAATTACCAAATAGTCGAACAACAGACACAAACCGGGCAACTGCTTGAATAAAAAATGCCTAGCGTCGGGGTAAACTGCAAAACCTATAAAGACGCCGGGCAACTGCTTGAATAAAAAATGCCTAGCGTGGAGGTAAACTGCAAAACCTATAAAGACGCCGGGCAACTGCTTGAATAAAAAATGCCTAGCGTGGGGGTAAACTGCAAAACCTATAAAGACGCCGGGCATCCCCTTAATATACCCTCGAGGCTATGCTTATTATGACGACATAGTTATCTTTCTTTCGTTCAGACAACTAGTCAGCTAAAACCTTACAATGGCCGTTGATGATAAGGCTACTACATCGGGAAAACTACGTTGCCCCGATAACACCACCAACCTCACGGACGTTCCCGATACATCTCCAAGCGATATCTATGCGAAGGGTATCCCTCTAAATCTAAACGATGGGCCTGGCCCGCCCACCGAGCATCGATGCATTGCTCATCTGCGGTTTCTACATGCTTTGGTAGAGCTCCGTGAAGAAATAGGCTACACCGACAGTCTATGGGGGATAAGTGACTCCCATGCCCCGAAATCTCTCGATGTACGGCCCCAACGCAATGGGGCGGGCCGGGAGCGTCTTCGGACTTCAGATATCGAGCACTCCCAGACACAAAGACACAAGGCTGCTTTGAGCTTGCTGCGTGAGAAGCGCTGGAGTGTATACCTTGCACGCGCTGTCGGTCGTTACGAAGCATGGTGGAATTCATTCCCCAAAAAGCACTTGACTACCGCCATGATGGACAGCAAAGAAGAAAGCTCTTACTATAGCCGCTTTCCATATGAAAATGATGCACTAGCGTGGACAGCTGATGATATGCCTCCACTCGATGTTCTTATGGTCTGGCACACTCACATGCTCAATCCCCGAGACTATCTTGAGGATTGCTTGAGAGCCGGACACAGGTCGCTCTGGCTGGCGGGCTTCCCATGGGAGCTAATCAATCAAGCTATCAACGAGGACTTCCAACTCATAGGGACTGCGAACGCCAAGAAAAACTTTGAGTCTCGCACTGGACATCCTTGGGACAATGTTGAAAGCCCCATGTATTACCGCCTAACATGCCCAATCCCTAAATGCAACATCAAGATTCACGTTCCCTGGACAACCTGTGCTACTGAGCCGGACATGGAATGGAAAAAGTAGGAGTAGCCGTTTCCTCATTCTTTCCGTGGATCAGTACTAACAACTTTCTAGCACGGAGCCCCTCGTTGGCACTGGATATGCCGATGGCAACTTCGAGACCGCCTGTCCAGCCTGCAAAACCAGGATCGATCGCAAGCTTTTATGCCTTTCAAAATTCATCACAGATGCCTCTAATCTCTCCAACAGAAAGTACCCCATGCCAGGAACCATCTTACACCTTGTCACCGGGAAGCCTGTTGCAACTGTAAAGGCTCACCAGTTTCCAAACGTCATGGTTGACGCTGTCTTTGGCAAGCTCCCCGAAATCTTTATTGAGAAGGAGGAAAACCGTTCTATGGAGCGTGTGCAGCTGCGCCTCGGCATTGCTCTTCGGACAAAATCCATCGGGTGTCTCGCATCCGAGCTGGGCCTAGACAAAGAATGGCGTCAGATGAGTTCCAAGCAGCTACGCAAAATGATGAGCCGATATCACGATAACCCCTCTCCATTTGCACTTGATCTTGTTGGGGCCGTTATGCGACAAGGCATGTTTGCTGGCAAGATGCAATCGATAGACTGGCTTCACAGCCCTGCCATCATGTCTACCATGTCGAGGCTGATTCTCAGGTATAACCGATTCATGTGTCTCATGAGTCTGCCGCGAGATATAATGCTAGTGCCGACCCTTGATATCGATCTTGCCTGGCACACAGCCCAGCTAAGTCCCGTGAGCTACTATAAAGCCACGGCTGTGTTACATGGTCGGTTCCTAGACCATGACGATAAGGTAGATGAGACCAAGCTATCAAACGGGTTTGAAGTAACCAGCAAGCTGTATCAAGAGCGGTATCAAGAAATTTATTCGCAGTGTACCTGTTGGTACTGCGAGGCAACCCGTGTTCAGAGCGTTTCAACCATAGCCAGAATGTTTGGAATGAGCAAGCAGAACCAGCGTGAGCCTTTACCATAGCCTTGTCCTCCTGTACTTCCAGCTTTTGAATGCTAACACCCCAGTAGTAATCCAACACTTTTGGTCCGCTAATGACCCCCACGACTGCCCCCAGGACAAGGCTCCTCACATATCATCCCATAACGCTGTGCGTGTTGTTACGAAAAACTTGAATTTACATACAGTATATCAAGGTCGTCTTGACAGGCAGTATGCCAAGGCCCAACGCCGCGCCGCTAAAAAAGACCGCAAGCTTCCACCGCAGGGCGAATACTACGATCACTGGGGCACCTCGTACTACATGTATGGGCCCTACGCATCCCCGATCTACTATCACCCAGGCATTTATCCATGTGCAGACGTCAGCTCAGTCAATAATACCCAAGCTCTCTGTGTAGCTGGAACTTGCTCTGGCGCTATTGCGGCCGGTGCGTGTGGAAGCCCGGGAGGCTGTGGCTCCTGTGGAGCAAGCATGCCTTCCGGTATATACTGTGGGCCAGTCAGCGACTTCGCATCTATAAGTACATCTATAGTGTCTGGTGCAGCAGAATTAGTTGCATGTGGAGGGACCACTCACTGTGGAGTTTCTAGTAATGGCCAAGTCGAAGTTAGCGCGTCCATATTCTGTGGAGGTGGAGATGGAGGTGGAGGTGGAGACGGCGGTGGGGGCGGAGGAGGTTGTGGTGGTGGGGGCGGCGGCGACGGAGGAGGCGGTGGTTAATTTGCCTGATTTCCAGCCTGCTATGCAATTGACTGATCGGAATTTACTGGTGCTGTATCTACAGTCTGTTGATAGCGCCGGCAATTTAGGGGCTTAGGAGGTCAAAGACGTATTATGTTTGAATTCAAATTGAGCTACCCAATATAAAATATGAGCCCCATAAATGCTCGTGTTATCGATAAGCTTTTTTTTTTACCGCCTTCCTAATCTGACAGCAAAATCTTGATCTAGGACTTTTTTTTTTTTTTTCAACTGCGTTTGGCTAACCAACGTATAGAATAACTTCATATTATCAACCCAGGCCATACCCAACACCGCTACTTCTCTTCAAGCGTCTCTTCTTTTGCAGTCAAAATCATTTATATCACACAATGGCAGGACCCGGCGCCGCGAGAAAGCGGGCACGTGGTAACGATAGTGCCCGGCCACACAAGAAGAGCAAAGTACACCGCCAGCCAGCGTACCATAGCAGCAGCGAAGAATCTGAAGCCGAGGACTTTGCAGCTGTCAACCTAGAAGATTCCGATAATGAAAACATTTTAGATGCTCCTGCCGACGTGGGGGCCAGCGACGACGAAGAGACCATCGCAATCTCTGCCGCCAAGGAAAAGAAGGGCCCCAAATCCAACAATAAGTCTACGAAGGCCGCGCCGTCAAGCATCACAAGCGACACAGCAACAACCAATGCCGGTGGTGGCGACGATGACGACAACGAATCCATGCTTGACAATGACGAGTTCGACGAAGATATGCTGGCCGTTGAGGACTCGCAAGAAGATGACGATGACGATGACGACGATGATGACGATGACGATATCACTGGTCTCGAAGGCCCCGCAGTCAGGCAAAAGTCAAAGTCAAAACGAAACGACCCCACCGCTTTTGCTACCTCCCTTTCCAAGATTCTTTCGACGAAGCTGTCGACCTCTAAGCGTGCAGACCCCATGCTTTCACGCAGTATCGATGCCCAGAAGGCGTCACAGGCCATTGTCGACTCTGCATTAGAGAGCAAGGTCAAGCGCCAGTTGAAGGAGGAGAGGCGTGCAGCTCTTGAAAAGGGCCGTGTCAAGGATGTCCTGGAACCAAAAGTGCAAGGGCAGCCTAAGATTCAGCTGTCCGCAAGTAAGTGCATGGAGGAAGAACGCAAGTTACGCAAGGTCGCACAGCGTGGTGTTATCAAGCTGTTCAATGCTGTTCGCGCGGCTCAGGTCCGAGCAGTCGAGGCACAGAGAGATACACGCAAGGAGGGCATTTTGGGCTTAGCCAAGAGAGAAGCCAAAGTTCAGGAGATGACGAAAAAGGGGTTCTTAGACCTAATTGCCTCTGGGGGCGGTGGCCTGAAGAAGGGGCCAATCGAAGAAGCTTGAGTGCACAATCGATGAAGGGGGGGTTAAAGTGATAGCCAAATCAAAGGGTCGTTTTTGCTACGGTTCTTGATCATAAAAGTTCGTGAGCATCGTGTTAGAATCAATTTGCAGGTCACATTATTGTTAGGCTCTGTCTCCTGTACTCGTTTTTTCACATAATCAATGGATATGCATAGGAATGATCCTCATGATTTTCCTGTCGTTGCGTCACCGCGAATAGACACTTTGATCAATGAGGATTCTCTAATCACAACTACTATGCCGAGTCCTTGTTCTTTTAACGTTGAAAAATTGCATAACGCCGCTGAAGATCATCTAAATATCTAGTAGTAGTACATATACAAGCCAAAGCAGCTGCGAATAGCCCATTACGGCCATGTTTCGAGAAATCTTTGGGGGGATTGAATGGGGGTGTAGCAAGCAAGAATATGGGAATCATGGGCGTAGGATATGATGTATGGGCAAGTGTGTGCTTCTCGTACTACACAAACTGCCATTTGTTTTGTTCCATGCTCTTTCTTGCATGGCCAGCAACACATATCTCCTGGTGTCTAATTGCCAAAGTCGCCAGCCTGGAAATTCCTGGTCATGGCAGGCAGCTTCACCTTGATGCCATCAAGTTCTTTGGTCATCTTGACCTGACACCCCAAGCGGCTAGTCTCGGTCAAGCCAAAAGCCAGATCCAGCATGTCATTTTCATCGTCGTCGGGTTCGGGGATCTTGTCGAAGTACGCCTCATTCTCAACAATCACATGGCATGTTGAGCAAGCGCAAGAGCCACCACAGGCACCTAGGACAGCTAGTTAGGAAAGCCATATATAGAGCAAAGACGCAAGGATAGCTGCTTACCCTCCATTTCCAGATCGTTTGCCTGGGCAATATCGAGGAGGTTGTCGCCTTCCGAAACCTCAAACGTGTACTCAATGCCCTCCTTGTCAACAAAGGTAATATGGAGCCTAAATTGCGTTAATGAAACTGTTGGCCAGACGTCCAGCAGGCTAAAGAAGCAAAACGCGGGATGAAGAAAAAAGCTCACTCCTCTCCAGGCTTCGGGGCTGAAATATGGCCGTGTTGCTTCATGGAACTAGTGGAGAACGCCGCTGAAGACCGAGAGGCGTATGTCATGGCAGAGGCACGGGAGTTTGTTGCATCCAGCTGGCAGGCTATCCGAGTTGCCGGACGGATGGTCGAAGATGTCGCCAAACGGGCCACGCCGGCAAACAAGCACCGATAACCAAGCATAATATATGCGTATTGGAGGAGAACAGCCGGATCGTAGTCGAGGTCGAGTAGTAGAAGAGTCGATAGTTAAGCCCAGCGGTTGGGAGTATGGATTGAAAAGGAGAACTTGAAGCGCTTCAAATACTAGGAGTGAAGCAGACCGCTAGATTAAGAATTGTTTCCCCTTACTCTCTCTTGTCCAGCTGTCAAACCAGACTGAGCAAAAAGTAGCCCGGGCTTTCAGCTCTGCAAAAAAAAATACAGTATTTGAGTTCGTGGTCGGCACGAACCAATCACAAGCCTGATTTTACTTCCGATCAGCAAAATTGACGTACTGTTAGTTTGCTGTACAACGGACACTGCAAACCCTAAGCTGACCGCCCCGTGGCTTATCTTGGGGTTGAATTTGGCAGTGTGCAGAGAAACCCCCGCCCCCCACCTAAGCCTGAGGCAATGCAGCCACCGAGCGTAGTAGAGACGGGGCTCGATAGCCGATAGACTGAAACTTAGAACATATCAAAACGAGAATGATAATCTACACAGGTGGAAAACAAGAAATGTAAGCCCATAGGCACATCCAATCACGATTCTATTTTCCGCGAAATCTAGGCTGCGCTGCGCACGCTCATCAGATTGTGACCCCTGCCCCGCCCCAGTACCCTGTGGTTTTGGCTGAGTCAGCTGCCACTTTAAGAAAGGCTGGGTTGATATGCGCATGATGCCGTCAAGTGGGTGACGGAGGAAGGATGCAACAAACTCTCAATTTTTCGACCCAGTCGAGCCTTAAGCCTCCTCGGCTTTGTCTTTGGGCTCTTTTTATATACATAGCGTTTGCTCGTGTATCTCTGGCGAGACGAAAGCTGCTTTGCCCCCAACTTTATTTTGCCCCTCAGTTTAAACCCATTTCGGATCTCACGATCCATTTTTCCCCTCACCCTCACCCCCCTCCCCTCCTTCTAACCAAGCCATGGCGACCCCTTCTTATCGCGAGAGCATCAACCCTCTTCGCCCTTATTACATCCCCCCCAGTCTCGCCGAACAACACGGTCCAGCCGCCGGTGTTTCCTCAACAACGTCCAATGTCTCTTCGTCTGCTGCGAATGTCACGGCTTCGGCCGTCAAAAATTCGGCCACGGCTACGTCGGCTGCAGGCCGCTATTCCTCCAAGGCTCGCGATATGTTCTCGGACCTAGACTACAAGGACTACATTAGCGAGCCGTCGCCATCTGCCGTTACTACTGCACGCGAGCTCCTAGACGACATGATGTGGAAGTACACATCAGTGCTCATGTCGCAGCCGTTTGAGGTTGCCAAGGTGCTCCTACAGGTGCGCACATGCGAGGAGGCCCAAGAAGCTCAGGTCGTTGAGCCAATTTTCGAGACTCCTAAAAAGCCGCGCCCTGTGGCTAGCTACCCGGAGGGTGGATTCGGGGTACGTTTCTCCTGCTAATGATTCCTGCGTTTTGGCGTATAGCTTATTCTAAAATGACGTAGTTGAACGATTGAAGCGTCTGAAAACTTGCGTGTGGCCATGATCTAACACTCCAATCTACAGTTTGTCGAGGGCGAATCCGACAATGAAGAGCCCAACTACTTTAGCTCTGGCTTTGAAGACTCGTCTAACCCGTTCTCGCATAGCAGCCGTAAAGAACTCGATCCTTTTGCTGAAGATGAACCATTACCACCGCCCAAGCCTACTCTGCCAGCACTGCCACCACATCAACTTGCATTGACCAAGTCCAATTCCATCAACGAAGTCATCAGCCAGCTGTGGACAAAAGAGGGAGCCTGGGGTGTGTGGAAGGGATCCAACTCAACCTTTGTGTATAATGTGCTCCAGTCGCTCTTGGAAAACTGGTCACGGAGCTTTCTTAGTGCCATCTTCAATGTTCCAGATATTGGCGTCAAGGACGACCTAGACAAGCTGATAGGAATTGCATCGCCTTATCCTTGGGCGTCACTGTGTGTGGCTGCTGCCGCTGCTGCTGCCACTGGCCTGATACTGTGCCCCCTTGATCTAGTGCGCACAAGGTGAGTGGATTATCGACAATACATAGCATCGGGATTATTTCCCAGCAGGGTTGCTAACATGTGATTTTTGTCCATCTCTGCAGGCTGCTCATCACCCCTGCATCCAAGGGCCCCAGACGAACTCTTTCGGTGCTGCGATCACTTCCGTCATACGTATGCCCCTCCGTCCTCTTTGTCCCCACTTTGCTTCACTCACTGGTGAACCCTCTTCTCACCCTTTCGACCCCGCTTGCTCTGCGGACGCAATTCCGTATTGATGCCGAGCAGTCGCCTATGACGTACTCGTTTGCCAAGTTCTGCGCATCCGCGGCGTCCATCTTCATCAAACTGCCCGTTGAGACAGTCTTGCGCCGTGCTCAGACCCACGTCATCTCCTCGCCCGAGTATGTGCATGCTGCAGATCCACAAGGCAACGCCCTGGAGACTATTGTCCCCATTGGCCGTTACAACGGTATTGTTGGCACTATGTACCACATTGCAGCTGAAGAGGGTGTGCGGGCTGTTGAACCCTCTACCTCCAAAGCCGCCTCTACCTCGCGGGCACGTAAGAACCGCAACAAGACATCTGGCCCGATCTATCTCAAGGGCCAGGGCCTAGAAGGTCTATGGCGCGGATGGAAGGTTAATTGGTGGGGCTTGGTCGGTCTGTGGACGGCCAATCTGGTTGGGAGCAGTGGTGAGGGCGAGTTCTGAGCATCTCATCTGTAGAGTTGATATTCTCGCCTACTCCTGCGGTATTCTTTGACCCTTTTTACGAGAAATGACTTTATATCCCGCTAAAATCTCTTTGGATAAGTTGAGTTAAAGGGGCGCAAACGGCAAACTTGGATTCCTTTGCCCTCCCTGATCATAAATGCCCAGACTAGACAGTTGATGCTGAAAACTGGGCAATATGAACGCGTTTGGTGGCAAATATGCCAACCCCTCCCTAACCTGGGATGGATTATTTTATCCCTAGAAAGAAAAGCTATTGACATGGCTCTTAAGCCCTAGTCTAGCTGTTGCATGATTCTTCTTGTCCATTATTGCTGCTGTTGCCGCGTTGAAAAGTTGCTACGATACAATGGGTTTGTCTTCATATGTTTTCTGTATTGTTTATGAATCAACACAACCTCTCTTCTCCCATATACACAGCTGAGTTAGGCGTGATTTGATGTTTGCTATCACCCAATGCTCAGAAGGTCATACGTTGTACTGCTCTCCAATAATCTTCCATTGCTGCTAAAGGAGAGCGACACAATTATTGACTCTTTGCCGCAGCTGTGAAACGACTATATTCTGGATGCCACATTGCCGATCGTTTGCTTGTGCTCGCAAGGGAGAGACACTTGGGCGAAGTGGCGCATGAAAATGACGGAGGCTGGTGGGTGAAGGCACTGCTGTTGACCAGCCTAGACTATGCATACCTAAGGCATAAAACCAAGTTGGTGGTGGAGGAAAAGGGGAGGAAGCAAGCAAGCAGGCAAGCAAACCAATTATACTCTAGGTGCGCATCAAAATGCAGAGACAAGGCCCAACTCGAGCATTGCATGCCGTACCACTTGTCACTCGGATAGGCGACGGCAAGAGTTCGCCATGCATCAAGCGATTGCAAAGATGAATCGTGAGACGCGCTGTATTAGGCTGCGTGCATATTTGTTTAGTGGTGGGCTAGGTTCTGAAGAGATACAGACACGCAGCCAACACCGTTCCACGTGTGTGGAAGAGGGTGGAAGAGAGCCATAGCAGGAGAACTGGAGATAAGTGGACGGGTAGCGGCCATTCATTACGGTCTCGACTCAGCTGGCTGCTTCTGTACTTGGGCCAATCAGGGACGTGAAACATGTGTGCAGCTTTGTAACGAGGGGGCGGGATCATGTACGTGATAGGGGCTACTTGTGACAGCAGGAATTTCATCACGCCCATCTTGTTGCGCGTGAGTGCTGTGGAAAAGGCCCAAGGCGCGAGATAATACAGCTAGGAGATTGATTGGAGAGGACGCCCATCTTCTGTTGTCACTATCTCGCTTTTTTTTTTCTCTCTCTTTTTTCTTTTTCGATGATGCGTAGGTGCTAAGCCCGTAGTAGCATAGATAGGCGTCAAGATACTATACATGTTACAGGGTTCTTTCTTATTGTTTCCCCGCCCACCTGTGCTGTAGCTGGAAGCTTATCCCATGGGAACTTTTGGGTCTAGGGAGAGAGGGTGGTCTGCTTTTGGACGGGAGGGGGAGCGAGCAGCACTCTGCATTTTTGTTTCTCGCACATGGAATAAAGGGCGGCAACGTTGGACTCTCGACAG
The DNA here is from genome assembly GCA_003449175.1 of Ceratocystis smalleyi. Lineage (NCBI taxonomy): Eukaryota > Fungi > Ascomycota > Sordariomycetes > Microascales > Ceratocystidaceae > Ceratocystis > Ceratocystis smalleyi. The sequence goes on along the minus strand of NETT01000034.1, from coordinate 37,915 downwards.
ACCAGCCAGCTTGCCATGGTCAGTTGACAATGCATTTTCGTGACCCCGTTGGTCGGGGTGATGCTGCTCATCAAGACCAGGATGCGGGCTAACTTAATATGCTGGTTTGCCATCTAATTGCGGGTCCATTGTCTGCTAAAGCCCGCCCTGGCGATGGTGATATGAGCTTGTAAAAGGAATCAGTGGCCATCGCCTAGCTTGACTACTGGGCTACTTACAAGGCGATCCTGAGCTTGTCAAGTGCTCCAGAGACGTTTTCGGCTCATTCATCTGACCTTTTCCCTCGTGACGTGCACCTCAAAAGGAAGAAAAAAATACCATCGCGGTGCAATGTATTAGCCGATGTTGAGCCGGGTCTCTAAACCGTACGTGCTGGCCCTGGCATAGGCATAGAGAAGCTGCGCTGAAGCAAGGTTCTCCATGTTCCTGGAATTCTACCTCCCATTTTCCTCTTTTCCTTCGCGTTTTTTCATCTCATTTTCTTTCTCCTCTTCTCTTCGTTCATTTCGTCTTACTAACAGCCGTTTGGCCTGGCTTCCTCTTTTTTGATGCGTATTTTCTTATTTCTCCAACCCTTTTTTTCTCTTCGTCTTTTGCATATCTGATTCACCTTTTTCTCGCTCTTTTTTCCAATCTTTTCCTTTGTCTCCGCTTCATTCAATCCTCGACAAATCTTCGTGTGCCTGCATCAATTAAACTCTGAAAACTCAATCGCATTGACTTCGTGCTATCTCGCGCTATTATCCAACGTCTTTTTTTGCTGATATACCGACTGCTTGTCTGACTCTCTCCCGCTGTCTGCTTCGCTGGCTCGTTGCGCTTATTTTTTCGCTCGTCCTTTCTTCAAATTCAACTGCTGCGCTGCACCTAAACGAACCTCGTCAAACCTGGCAGTCCATTTTTACCACTATAGCACACAACTAGGCCTGGCTCGGGCTATCCACATGCACCACTGCCCGCATCGACACGCAACATAAACTTTTCACGTCTATCGCTCCCACGCAACTCTTGGTCTTCCAACACCAGAATGGCTACCGCCGCCCGCCAGCCATTCGCGCCGCTCGACAGCACTCGCCTACAGACTTTGACCAGCATCAAGAATCGCCAAAACTGTAAGTCTAAAGCTACATCCAACCCTACTTGTCTAAAGTCCATCAGACGCCTGTCTCTAGACTTATGATATGCTGGCATCTTCAAATCCCTCGGCTTTCAATCGTGCAATTATTGTCATCCCATCCTGCTCAGTCACCCACCCGATACACTAACATCTCATGTGAAGCTACCGTTTCTACCCCCCCATCAGCCGGCAAACGCAAGGCCGTTGACATTGTCGACGATAGTGACTTTGAAAACGTTGATCCTGTTTTCATCAAGCGCACAAAAACTTTTGATATTTGCTCAACCCATTCAAAAGAGCCTGTCAAGGACATCTTCAAACCCTCTGTCCCAGCCGCTAAGCCTTCTCCCGCTGTTTCAACTCGCACATTGCCTGCTTCTTCCTCATCACGAATTCGTTCTGTCAAGCAGACGAAGTCTCCCATTTCAAAGCTCAACGCCCCCCTCAAGTCATCTCCCTTGTCGCCCCCCGCTGGCCGGTCACCTACACGCTCGCTTAAGCGTTCTGGGCTAAGCACCATTCATCATCCCCACCATCGTCGTGCCATTAGTAGTTACAGCCGCATCAGCTCGCCCCTAGCCTCTCGAGCCTCTGTCAAGGCTGCTCCTTTCAGTCTCGACGCTGCTCTTAAAGGTACTATTCCTGGCTTCACTGGCCTCACCAAGTCCAAGGCAAAGCCCATTAGCTCCCCGCTGTCCTCCATCGTGACCAACCCCACCCCTGCTACCCAGACTCTGTCAGCGATTTACTTGGGTGAATACAAGCCTTCTTGGGATTTTGTAATTTACGAAGACACCCCGCAAGAGCATGCTACAAACATGCTTCAACATAGCACTTGTGTCCTGGACTTGAGCTCCGATGATGAGACCAAAACCCGTGCCGACAAAGACTATGCCGAGGGTCGTGACAAAGAGAATGTTCCTCCTCCCGACGACGCTAGCCAGACGTCTAGCTCGCAGGCCGCAGCTCGTGCTAACGAGGATGCCATGATTATTGAACAAAAGCGCACTGCTCTTGCCGATCTTGATGTGACTGAATTTTATGCTGAAGGCTGTGACGAATCATCCATCTTCGTTGTGCCGGCTGACGAAGAAACTGACGCTGAAGACGATGTCTCCACTGCTGCCCCGTCTGTGGCCTCTGCCGCCACCCCTGATGCAGCTTCTCCTGGGCAAGAAGAAGGAAACGTGCCCCTTTCTCAGGCTCGTATTACTGAGGCCATCGATAACACTACTGTAGAAGAGCTGCTGTCACGACCGGCTAGCTCTCAAAAGGAAAAGCTCCCGGCTCCAGATTCAGTTGGTGCCAGCGAGGGCTTTAACATCTGGGAGAGTGAAAGCGATAATGGCGAGAGCCAAAGCGAAAGTCCCTCTGCCGATGAGGCTTCGCCCACCACTGCTTCTCCCACCAAGCCTGGCGATCCTTAAAAAGAAGAGCACTACACCGTAGTTCCTTGTGCTATGTAAATTCCTTTTTTCTCATTTTCTTCATGCGGCCCTGAGAAATGGTATCTCTTCTTTTTTTGTTTTCTACACGGCGGTGCATTCGTTGGGACTCACAGTACAAACGGCGTACGGCTTTACTTGGCTGGGTCTGACTTGACCGTCAGCTTAGATGGATGTTAGTGGGTGATTATGGTTTGAAGCTATTTGATATATTGTTTTGGGCGACGTTTGACTGCTTTTTTTTCTTTTTGATAGCTTTCTTTACATGAACAATATATGACTGCACGTAACTCAGCCATGCTCTCCACTGTAAGTTAGCACTGAAAAACAGGGCAACGTCCACTATAAGCTTCCCAAACAACACGCTCTGTGACCAGCTCTCCCAAACCAGCCAATCACATTATTACAGCCGAAAGCTTAACTCAAGTAAAGAGCGTCCCAAAAAAGACGTCAATTTGCAGCTCACCAAGATAATTAAAAAAAAAAAAAAGGGTGTGGGCTCTTCCTTGTGCATATTTCTCTTTCCAGCTCCAAATTAGCGGAATGGCTTCAATTGACGATCTTGCTGCTGCTGCCATTGCCACGTCGTCTATTTCAGTGCCTGTCCTTGTTCCCACTGCTATCACCACTTCAACAGCCACTCCTATCGCTGAAAGTCCCCGCGCTTCTCCTCCCACTCCATCACCACTGCCAGCCAAAACATCAACAATAGCCCTAGCAGCGCGAGAAGCCACAAGCTTAACAACTACCCAGACTTTTAATATTGGCAAAATGACACTGACACCAGACGACACAGCCTCTGTATCTGTAGCTACGGCCGTGACGATGCCTGAGGCCGAAGTAGAATCCTTTCCTACCATAGCTGACCCCTCTGCTGATGCATTGGCTGTTGGCTCTACCTCGATTTCCCCGGCTAGCGAGATTGCCCTTGGCGAAACTCCCGGCATAGAGCCCGCCGCCGCCGGGACTTCTACAACTGCCCAAGACACCAGTCCCGATACTGCCAACCTCAAAGCGGATACTAGCGACACAGATACAGCAGCGCGCGCTCGAGGTTCATTAATTGTACTAGAAGGACTTGACCGTAGTGGGAAGTCCACGCAAGTCAAGCTCCTAGCTCAGCGCTTTTTAGAAGCTGGGCGCAAGGCAGCCGTGATGCGATTTCCAGGTAAGCAACTCTCGGATTCAACATTGAACGAAACCAGAAGACTGACATCCGCCACAGATCGCTCGACGCCCATTGGCAAAATGATCGATGCCTATCTCAAGAACACGGCCGATATGGACGACCATGTCATTCATTTGCTTTTCTCTGCAAACCGCTGGGAAGCCGCGCGCACTATAACCCGTCTTCTAGAATCTGGGACCAGTGTTCTATGCGACCGCTACTACTACAGCGGCGTGGTATACTCTGCAGCTAAGAAGAACCCTACGCTCTCGCTTCAGTGGGCGCGCCAGCCGGAGGTTGGCCTCCCCCGGCCGGACATTGTGCTATTCCTAGATTTAGACGAGGATAAGGCACGAGATAGAGGCGGCTGGGGAGATGAGAAATACGAACAGGCAGACATTCAGAAGCGTGTGAGAGAATTATTCCATGTCTTAAGCAAAGGAGGTGAGGATCTCAAGGATGATGATATCGAGATGGAAGGCAACAACAGCGCGAGGCATAAGCCCTTTGAACAAGAGCAGGAGGATCTCGAGATCATCGATGCCGGGGCTGGTATTGAAGAAGTCTCGGAGGAAATTTGGGCCAAGGTCCTGGCTCGTCTTGCAGCAAGGGACGAGATGAGCGGGGACAATAAAGTTCGGGTAGTCTCCTGAGCGCCCGCGCAGCACAACAACGGCACTACAATCAGCATACAGTCATACGATGATATATATACAAATGTATATATTCATGTAATTTTAATGTATAAAAAGAAACGGCAACTATAAAGGAGGGTCGTTGAGCCCAGTTGTCATCCAATATATCTTAGCTACTATGCAGAACAACACAAGATCAGAAAGACATCCAATGGAGAATAACCCAGCGTGGAGAAGGGGGGGGCAGCTCCATGATATCCAGCTCGCTGCAATTGTCTAAGGTTCAAGGGAAAGGAAGGGAAAAGCCAAAAAGAAGAAAAAATCAGTACGAAAAATCAGTAGAAAACAAAACAAAAAGAAGCATAAAGCATCAAATAACCCCATGCCATATCAAACAATGATCGTCGCTCTCGCTGTTGAAGAGAATGCCGTGTGTCGCCCAGAGTCCTGGAAAGGATAACCAAGAAAAGCTTTTAACCGTAGATGAAATGAAGAAAGAAAGATGAAGAGGGAGGGACAAGTAATAGCGCAATAACAATGCCACCACAGGCGTTGAAGGACAGAAAGGGCGGAGGAAATGCTTTACATCGCAATGTTCATTCATGTCAGCCAACCCATCGTCGCGCCAGGCTCGCTCGGCCGAGGGACAAGCAGCACAATTAGACTACCGGTTCAGGCCAATCAGGCTCATGAATTCGTTGCGCGTCTTGCTCTTGCGCTCAAAGCAGCCCAAGACACAGCTTGTGATAGTCGAAGTAGTGGTCTTCTCAACGCCACGCATGACCATGCACAAATGAGCGCTTTCCATGACGACAGCCACTCCCTGGGGGTTCAGTGCTTCCATAATGGCTGTAGCGACTTCGCGCGTCAGGCGCTCTTGGATTTGCAGCCGGCGGCTAAACATCTCTGCGATGCGTGGTAGCTTCGAGATGCCAACGACCTTTTCGCGGGGAATATAGCCAATGTGCATCTTAACAATGCTAGTTAGTGCCTATATTTCAACGGCAGCAGATGACCATAGACAAGCTATCCACAAGTGGCTGACATACCTTGCCGGTGAAGGGCACCAAATGGTGTTCACACATACTAAAGACTTCAATGTCCTTGACGATGACCATTTCATTGTGGCCCTCGTTAAAAATAGCCTGCTTTATGATGTTGGGCACTGTTTCCTGGTAGCCTTTGGTGAAGAACATCATAGCCTTGGCGTAGCGCTCTGGGGTGTCTAGCAATCCACTGCGGTCGGGATCTTCGCCGATGCATTCCAAGATAGTGCGCATGGCTTCGCTCATTTTCTTTATGCGCGCCTGTGTCGCCGCTTCGTCTTTGTCATTTCGGGGAGTCTGGAAGCCGCCTGGTTGCCAGTTAATAGGGGATGCTTTGTACAGGCTACGTGACCGTGAGTGTGCCAAGCGTGGCTGGCAATGCCAATGCCACCGTCACCAAGACACACCAAGTAGAAGACAAAATGGGGGCAACTTACTGCTTAAGACCGTTCCTACAGGCCCGTCACTATTATTGTTGGTGCTGCCATTTACATTCTCGCTGGCGGTCCTGTACTTGGTGCGCTTCGCCATTTCAACAACGCCGTTCTGGGTGCTTGCGGTCTTATCGTCGTCGCAGTCGGAATCCATCTTCTCGGCTGTTTTGCGCTTGCGAGAAGACTTCGCCTTCTTAGGTTGTTTGCTGCCGCTGCGCTTGGAAGTAGTGCTACCAGACTCATCGCTCGACGAGCTCGAGCCCACGGCGGCGTTCTTGGATGTCGTTTTCAACTTGTGGTGCATGCCGTTGGTCGCAGGAGAAGAGTTGCGACTGGCTGCAGATTTAACCAGCGGAGTCGCCATGGTTCGGTAGCAATTCCGATCCTAGGTATACGAGTCTTGAGACAGCCGCTTTATCGAGGCCGAAATCGTGAATTTTGAAGAAGGGAAATATCCGAGCGAGCCTAAAAAGAAGAGCGACAGGAACAGGTGAAAGCTTTAGGAAGATAGCTGTATATATATATGGGACCACTGGAGGAGGGGAGGGGCACAATTATATTCACCAGTGACAAGTTCACAAAACGAGACTCGTGCATCCTCAGCATTACAGAATCAAAATCAAAATCAAATCAAAAGACGATGACACGCACTAATAATCGCTCCGAGCCGAACATCCTGTCTACTTTTTCCCACTATTCCCCTTTAACGTTCAGCCTTCATTTATCTTCGTCTCGATAACATCGCAGACTTTTTTTTCGGATATCAGTCGTATCTTATCGTTGATTACATGCCGGAAGAGCTAGGGTCTGGTCTTAGGATTGGTAGGGTTGAGTGTCAAAAGGGGATTTTCTGCAGGAGTTGATAAAGTTGCAGAGTCGCCTACAGGGACTGGTGGCTGGGCTGTCTTTGTTCGTCATGTTAGATCCATGGCAGGTCGTTATAGCGCACAGGGCGCTGAATTACAGAGCCTGCGGTGCTGTGCTTCAAGGCCTGGGTGAACCCAAGGTGTCCGCTAGATACAGGGCAAGCACCCACTGAACAAGTCCCGGCTGAACGTCGCATAATCACCTGGGCACCTTCTTGAATGACCCTGACGCGTTGTAGCTGCCATCTCCATCTTAGCAGACCTGCACGTTCGTGAGACCGAGACTGGCTACCTGCTCAACCTTTCGTCTAGTAATTGGGGAGATCTTGTTTTATTCTTTTATTCCCGATACCAGATTCACGTCACCGGGCCGCCAAAATTCGTATTGCAAGTGAGGCCTTAGCGCCAAGCACCTCTACACCCCTAGATCCTATCTCGCCTGACAACAAGTCCAACTTCAACTTTTCGACCCGCTCTTGGATTTCGTCTATTTATCTATTATGGCGTCTCCTCCATTTCCGCAATCGTCTTCAGCCACTTCCCCGACATATTCTTCGTACCAGAACCCATCCACCATATCCAAAAAACGAACGGCAACAGACATGACATCTGCTCCGCAAAAACGGCGCAAAGCGTCCATGATTTCCTTGTCACATCCGCTGCGCCAGACATCCTTTCCGCCAGAGTCTCTCCTTGACAATGGCCGTCGCTCTCCGTCAGTCGACGCCATGAGCTTTGTATCTGGAAGTCAGGTCAGCACGACCGAAAGACCTAAGAAGAAACGCGGCCGTAAAAGCAAAAAAGAGCTTGCTGAGAATGCTTCGTTCGGAGAAAGTAGCAGCGCTATTGCTGGGCCAACAAGCACCGTCGGCGCAGGTAGTAATGCCCCCGGCAAAGAGTCGGGCAAGAAGCAACAAGAAGAAGAAGAAGAACAGCTTGGCCCTCTCCAAATGGAGCTAGTCGACAGCTCAGCAGGCACAAAGGAAAAGAAGCAAGAGGAGAACCGGTTGCGAGGTATGCTGGTCGAGGCCTTTGACCCAGAACAGTACAATCGATACGAGCGCTGGCGAGCCGCAAAGCTCGGCGAGTCCACAGTTCGCAAGGTATGCTGTCCGCTTTCAGACTAGAGCCTACCCAGTCCAGTAGCTAAACCGTGTACAACTAGGTTGTCAATGCCGCAGCATCACAGTCCGCACCGCCTATGGGCATCTTGGCCATGAAGACTGTCACGAAGCTATTCATAGGCGACATTATCGAGAGTGCCCGTCGAATACAAACGGAATGGATCCACGCTGGGGTAGAGCCTCTTCTAGAGATCCCCGTAATCGCCCCTGAAGATTCTACTGCCGATGAAGAGAAAAAGGAGCCTGACAAAGTATTGCGCCGTGGTCCCCTGCGGCCAGAACATCTACGAGAGGCAACACGGCGTTATAGAGTGTCTAAGGAAGGCGGCACAGTCGGTATGCAAAGCCCCTGGCACACGCAGCAGCAAAGTGGCGTAGAGAGATTTTCTGTTATCACTGGCAAAAGAATCTTCAAGTAGCTTGGTTGCTCTATGTGTGTTGGCGGCTTGCTAGGCAGGCTTTATTATTTTCATGGTAGGCATCATAGTTGGATTGTACAGTACAAACTTGTGAGTGGCGTTCATGGTTCTTCATCAAGCGATTTCCTTTCATGTTCTATTCTGGATATTGAATATGCCGCATAATACAAAAAGATTCGTATCTATTCATTTATAGGCTGGCTGTAGACTGCCGCGATGCGCTTCTGTCAAGCAATAAATCCTGCATGGTTTCCAGGGCTCCTTGGTGGCAGCAGCATATACTGCTCAATATTCATACATCAAACCAGCAGCTTTTAAATCGTCCCAGGTTATAGTTATTATAATACACAGTCATGCTGAGCTAGCGAAAAATACAATCGACCTTCGGACATTGCTCAAACAAGCTCTGGGCCTCGTTGCTTCCTTATTTCTTTGCCCGGACCTTGGCACCACCGCCCTTGGCACCGCCCTTGGCACCACCACCCTTGGCCTTTTTGGCTTTCTTTCCTTTGCCCTTGCCCGCTGTTTGAGCTTTGGCCCGGGCTGCTGCTACCCACTCATCCTCAGCGCCATCTTCAGCCTGGCGTTCGGCCGCTTTCTTCATGCCCTTCAGGTAACGCTCGCGGCTCCAGCGACGGTGGCGGAAGAAAGCACGTCGGCTCTTGAACCGCTTCAATTGGAGATCCGTCGTCTTGACTAAGCGACCAATAGCCCAGGCGCTCTCACGATACGTGTAGTCATCCTGTAGCTTTAGCACTTGCGACTGTTCGGGCTTGTGCGGGTGGGCGCGGACAACGGTGTTGGGGATGCCGCTGGAGCTCATTTCGGGCTTTGCTTCAACGACCTCCTTGGCTATGGGCGTCATGCCTAGACGGCGCTTGCGCTCTGCATGTATGGGGTAGGGGAGAGTATCTTCCTTATTGAACACAACACCAATGTACTTGCGGTCAGGGTGTCGCACAGGGTCCCGGTAGTATTTGACATAGCCGCTGACAGCAGCATGGATTGTGTGGTCACGCCCCATGATGGTGTTTTCACCAGGCCACCAAAGAGTACCGTATTGCTTGTAGATGATGTTTCCGGGTACTACATACTGGTCTAGAAAGGACAGTCCCGTTAGAAGATGCCCAATTGGTTTCCTGATGCGAAAAACAACACCGAGTTGGTGCGTTTTCCACGCTACATACCTCCGGTACGCTTCGCTCCCATCTTTTTGGGATGTGTTCTTTTCGGTCGGTGCTTGTAGGCACCCTGAGCCTTGACGGTAGCGTTTCTCCGACCCTCTGCGACCAAATTCATCGCATTGATCTTGCATGGGAACGAGAGTGTTGGCCGCTCCCGTGCTAAGAGAAGACTGGAAGAAAGGAGAGGTTTTGCGAATCCCGACGCCACAGCCGCAAAGGGCCGCTGCAGCTGAGATAGACTCATGGTCGGGCGACGATGTTCACAGAGGGCATATACGCTGGGGCTGCGGAATATCGAAAGAGGAAGACAAGGAAGAGACGCAATGTGGTAGTCGTCGTCGGAAGTTTGCAGGCGTGGTCCGTAGTCTTCCTCACAGACGGCTTGCTTCGATAGTCCGCAGAAAGATTCAGGTCCTGGAAAAATGCCTGTGATTGGTGGCATCTGAGCTCCACTATTGGCCTTAGATTGCAGGGCTGCTTCCTTGGGCTGATGACTAATGGCCGCGCTCGATAAGATAAGAGAATCATAGGGCCATTTGGCGAAAGTGTCCTTCATGAACGGATGTGACAGTTCGGGCCAACATTGCTTGTTACAAACTTCCATACTGATACATGGGCTTCTCCAAAGTACATATAATGCAGTTGTTCCGCTTTCTTTCAATCTTCCTCTTCCTGGGCGCCGCCCAGGCCCAGCTTGGCAATCTTTTTGGCCAAATGTTTGGAAACCAAAATGGTGGCCAACGCCAACAACAAGCATCAAGCGACTCCGCTGGCTACCGTCAGCTATACAATTCCTGTGCGTTTGCTCCCTACCAATAATGATACAACTTGAGAGTATAGCCGCTTACAGCCCCATTTCTAGACGGATGTGAAAACTATCTATGCCCGGATACGCTAGCCTGTGTACACTACCCGCACCATTGCCCATGCCCGTGGCCCGACCACACTGACAAGTTCGAGATGGGAGAGGACGGTCGGATCTGTGTTTCCAAGGGGGGTTTCAAGGTTGGCGAAGCGGCTAGAAAGCTGGAGCTTGCAAGGCAGGGTAAGCTCTAAGGCTGGGCTTGACTTATCATGACGGGGTCATATGTTCACTTTTTTTGCGTTGTAGGAGCTTGGGAGGTGACTTGGGCTCCAATGTGGTGGCCCTGGGGATTTACGATTGTGTTTTGTTCCGTTGCTTGAGCTGCCATGATTATAGGTTGAATAACATACTTCATTGTGCCGTTACATAAAAACATACTTTAATTTCCAAAATAATATGCAAGTTCTAACGCCCCCGAACGCCAATAGCTGGGACACAAATGCAATGGCAGGCCGTATTGCCGCCCGTCAATCATGTAAGTGAAAAGCCATGATTAAAATTCAGATTCAGCAAGTATCAGCGAGGGAGAGCCGGCATGGGAGGAGGAGCATCGCCGAGCTCCTCGTCGTCTTCGTCGTCATCTTCCACAGAATGTGCTAAAAGAGCAGCCACGTTCTTCATTTCGTAGTGCTTCTTGCGCATTTCCTCAAACTTGCGATGCTTTTCCCGCTCTTCAGGCGACATGCCGGAAAGCTCGTCATCGTCGTGGCCAACAGCCATAGACTCATCCACGTGTACGGCCTTGGGAGAGGGGGCGGGTGGTATTTCCGGCACGGCCTCTTCAGGCTCGCCTAGGTCCATGCCCGGAATCTCGTCGTCGCTCGGGTCATCGTCGGGGTTGTAATGTCGGGCATAGGGGGTCTTGGGCTCATCGATCTTCATTTTCGCAGTGCGTTCCTGCTCGGTGAGGTATAGATTTGCCTCATCCCACTTAAGGCGGGGGGCGTTCTCGTCGTTTTCGGCGGGCTGAGATAGACGACGGCCAACGGCGTGGCGGGCAGCAGATGAGGAACGGCGCGACCCAGCGTTGATTTGCGTGTTGAATTGCGTGAGTTCACGCTCGGTTTGGGGGGGCTCAATAGTCACAGCCACAGCTGCGGGAGGGGGAGAAGACAAGATGCCGCCCAGGGAGGCGTTTTTGAGAATGCCTGTCTATGATGTTAGCTGGGCTCTTCGGCGTTACAGTGCATAGCAATAGCGGTAGCAGCAACAGCGAGATTAACTGAGGACAAGAAGAGTAAAAGAAGCATACCCTTGGGCCTTTGAGCATTAACGATAGTAGAGGTCTGAACGTGTGAAGGCATATTGGGAAGTTCGGATGAGCGAGAGAATCGACAAGTTGAGTCAAAGCTTTGGCGGCTCTTTATTCCTGATTGACGAGGATGCAGGACAGGTCGAGTCTGTAGCAGACATGCAGAGTTTCAGAGGGGAGAAATAGAATCCTGTTGGTGCCTGAAGAGAAAGATGATATTTACCAGCGTTAAAGTAACAGTGAAGTGTTAGCGGGGAGAAAGAAATGGGTATATGTATGTGGGCGTAAAGTCCGCAACCAATAATAGCAAGCAAAGGAGAACAAAGGTGTATAGGTTGCTGGGCTTTTTTTCACAGGTGGCAAAGCAGAGCACCAAAGAAAGGAGCGGACGGATATCCTAAGGGGGGGGGGGCGGTAAGACAGCGGGCGTAGGACTGTGTATATCGTCTCTGTAAATGACCTAGGTAGGCTATGAGATAGTGAGTGGGACATTCGAGAGCTATGCTGATGCTATCCGTCGTGGGATTTTATGCGGGTTTTCAGTATTTTGCGCCTTGCAATGTTATTTATATACCTACGGCTATATGCATGTACCCAAGTACCTACGTCAACCCCTCCTCAACCCTTCTTTCCATGTTTGCTATTTAGCCTGGTGTGTGGGTGGGGGTGGGGCCCAGGATTACAGCCAGCAATTACTAAGCATGAACAACTGCAAAATCTACGTCGATATGGACAAGGAAATCGCGACATCAAATGCTAATGTTTGGGGCATGATCTTTGTAGAACTTCCCTATTCCTGTAAGCCCCCCCCAAGAGCCTGCAGCCCATATAAGCAAATACGGACATGTCAGTGATGCACGCCCACAAACCTATGCATTGCACCCACACCTGGGTTAGTGTGCAACCCTTACGATAGGGTACTGACGCTTTAGCCAATCACGCAGGCAGATCTATATTCTAGCAAGCAGGCTCAGCATGGTGGCTTTTGGGCATCGGGTACTTCGCTAGGGCTTACTGGGCTATTTGTTACCACAACCCCTATAGTTTTAGCCCTGATGTCACTTCTTCTCGCTTTCGGACTTCTGCGGAGCGTACGCCGTCTCTAGTGAACTTCCCTATCACAACCTGCTCCCGGTCGCCGTGTCTGCCCGCGCTCTTGAGCTCAGGCCCTGGACTGTCTAGTGTCATGATGACTCTCCCATCTGGCAATCTGCCAGAGGCAGTTGGACTGATTACCTTTTCGGCCCAGGAAGTCTTTGCACAGTCATCGGTACCGTCTTGTAGCCGGCGGAGAAAAGAAACAAGGCTTCCGCGTTGCTTCAGAATAGCCCCAGGCCTGTCTTCAACTGCGACCCCTTCTAGGCCAGTCAAATGCTTTGATATGTGACTCAGAAGATAGATTTGCGGTGGAAATAGCATGATTTCGTTTTTCGAAGCAGCTTGAATCCAGTTAGACGCGTCGTCAAAGCGGACCTCGGTATGCTCCATCCCACCGTCGGTCGTCGGAGCATTGTGGGTATCACCCGCTGGCGTTGAGAGCGGCATGAAGTAGAGATACATCTGCGTGGTGAAACGTCTTTTTGCGCTGATTGGCGTCACCCAACGTGTAAAAGGCACAAGGCCATCTGTATCTGCATGCGCACCTATCTCTTCAAGCCATACTGTCAATTTCATTTTCTGTTCGTGAATTTGGTGTCTTGCGTCCTGGAGAGTTGAGTTTGGAAGCTGAATCATACCCTCCCCGGTCTTGCTTTTTGCAAGGAGAATTCCACTTTCTTCAAAGCATTCGCGAACAGCTGCTAAGCGATAAACAAGACTGTCTTGGTGTAATTGTATGGGGTCTTTTGGAAGCCGGCCATCCTGGCCCTGGTCAATGTTCCCTCCGGGAAATACATGTGCGGACGCAAATGACGTCGATGTGTGGACACGATGAAGAAGCAGAATTTGATTGATGGGCGAGATAAGGACCACGCTGAGCTACTGAGTTAGTTGATGTTGTATTTTTGATAGCAATGTATGAAACTGACCTGGAGCTAGGCCTAATGGGCTGCGTGACCAGCGGGTCAACTGGCTGCGTCTTTTTGAGGTTCGCTGAGCCCATTGTACGGAAGTACCGCCAGGAGGAATTGATTTTGAGGATGTTAATTCTGGCATAGGGTCCTGGGACAATCATGTCAAGCTCCAGAAGCAAAAAATAAATAAATATAAATAAAAATCAGTCAGGTGCAAGCAAAATGTTACTTGAGCTTGAAGCACATGGAAGGGAAATACCTGTAACTAGCTTACAGGTAATTGTTGTGTTGTCCCCGGCTCAGGGCTATCTACCGGCTACTCCACATACCGCCACCGAAAGCAAAGTCATGTATTTTGGAGGCCATGCAGTACAGGACAGACAGCCAGAGTACATGGTGGCCGTATTTTATTCTTTATTTCACATATGACGTCATACGAACCAGTCTAGTTTAATGCCAAAAATGCAGACATCACAATTCTAAATTGGGTTGTGCAGCTCAAAGCCTTTTACGTTTCTTACCCTTGAGCGTTTCACGCTTGACGCAGCAAATGCTCCTTGATTCGCACCATTTTTTGACGTTTCCAGGCGCGACTTCATCATCATATCCAACTCGTTCCAGCTGGCCACTGTTGAGCCAGACTGTTAAATCTTCATATGCGATGGGATCATAGAGTAGAATGCGGTCATACCAGGAGGGATTGGAAACATCTGTCGTGCGTGGTGCTGTTTGCACTGCGGCTGATATGCTTTCGAACATGGCCCGTTCCTCTACCACTGGAGTAATAGTAAGCGGCGGATCGTCAGGTGATACACCATGATCAAAAGAAGTTTCTAACTGGCTATTATCCGACATGGTTGAGTCGTCTAGATCATCAGAATCAGGGATTTCGATGGCAATAATGCGGGAAGATGATGGTTCGGGCGATTTCTTGGGTGGTGTCGTGACAATGTTGTTGATGGATCCCAAGGTTGAGGTTATGGCCGTGCCTTTGCGAGGTCTTCCACGGCCTCGTTTTATCGCCGAGGGCAAAGGGGGCGAGTCGGGTAGAGGGGGCTGAGCTGAGGTTGGAGGGGTAATTGATTTAACGGATTCCACGCTACTTCTCCGACTTCGATATTGTTTGGTCGGTGCGGGGCCAGAGCTTCCTTCATGGCTCCGGGCAAAAGAGAATGATGTGGAGGAAGAAACAGCGGAAAAAGACGAGGTGTTAAATGACGATTTCGAAGTAATAGAAGTGGAAGCAGCGTTCGATCTAGCGCTGATGTTTTGTTTGCTTCTGTAGCAAGTTTCTAGCAGGGCTATCATATCTGGACGTTTTCGAATATTTTTGAAGCCAAACTCGGCGATACGCCGCGACAGCTGTACATCTGACATAAGATCCAGCTGGGGAATCTCGAAATTTGCCTGGGCGCTTTCAAGAGACTCAATAATGAGTTGTATTTGAGGTGACTTTATAGGAGACTTTCGAGTTGGCGAGTCACGGATAGGAAGCTGTGGGGGTGAGATTAAAGATGGCAAGAGTGCAATTGATGGCTCTTTGGCTGTGGCTGGTCTCGTAGGTGTTGAGATGGAATGACTGGATTTAGTGGGGCTTTTTAGGATGATGCCAATATCAGGGTACTGCGAATCCTCTTGAACATTCACAGAAGGCTTCTCTGGAGGAGATCTTGGAAGGGCTACCTCAGGTACCGAATGGATGTATTCCGAATCATCATTGCTCATGACGGTGTCTCCATGCAAACCAGAAGTGTTCGAATCACGGAGATCAATAGTGCTACCGTCATCATCCCGACATGCCGCATTCCAGAGTTTTGGTCTTCTGCTGGGCTGTATCTCAACCTCGTCGTCAAACCATCCTGTAGGCTCCTCTTCGGCCATCATATTGGATTGTCCAATGGCCAGTTGAATATCGCGCAAAACCGTGGGCGAGTCTTCACGTACAAGTTGACTTGATGTACCAAAAACAAAGCATTGCCCATCGGCTTGCTTCATGGCAGTGCCGGGTGATAAAAGAACCATTTCTGGATCTTCTGGCTTTTGCTTCTTCTTTCTCCTTTGTTTTTTTGATTGATTTTGGTTAGTTGGCTCTGATTGAATGAGCCCCGGGTCTTGATAGCCTGCCATGAAAGTAAGATCAATGACATTTTGGTTGTCATATTGCGCCACGGCGAGATCTGTTAGCGTCGCAACTTTTCTCCGCGGCGCCTTGACTGTATCTTCAACACAAGAAATAGTTGGCACTTTGGATATTGCAGACTTGCTTTGGTTCTGTTTCTTGATAGGATCTTGCACCTTGGCGGTTGGTGTTGTCATTGGTGGGTTATTTTCGATAGAATTAAGGAATCCGAGTTTGGAATCCAGGGTGCAAAAGAGGTTTTTTGTTCTTTCCGGTCGTTCGGGTGCGTGAGAGCGGGCAGAGGCGTTGTCGTTAGAATGAAGAACTTCCGTGTTTGGGTTAACACCTGGCCAAGGTCTCCGCTGCGGTAGAGCCGGCTCCAAGTTTAATACTGCTTCGCTGGGCATTGATGAGCGCGTCGCCTCTTCGGATTTAGAGATCACGGATTTCGCCTGGCCGGTAGGACTTTTTTTGTTGTCTTTAAAATAGACACTCCTAGTCCCCGTCTTTTTCCGCTGTACAGGCGTTTTCCGTTGAGCCTTTGCCGGTACTGAGGTATCGCTGGATTCGGCCGGCTTGGGTTCCGATGCTAAGGCGTTATGAGCCCGAGGCTTCCGTGGAGCCTTTGGTCGGGCATCTCCATTTACGACTTTTCTTTCAACCTCGGCCTTCTTTTTCCGGGGCTTTCTTGAAGCTCGAGCCTCCCTGGGGTTGGAAACTCTGGAGCCGACTTCAATGACGGAGGCATCGGCATCGACACTAACAGGCTGAACAGGGGGCGACGAGCTAATAGTGGTATCATTTTTGTTGGCCGGGACAGGATTAAGCATAAGTTTGCTTGGGCTAGTAGAGGTAGGAGCTCCGGGGGTTGCCTTTGACTTGGGTCTTGGGCCAAGAATCTCGTCCAAAGTCAACAAGCCATCGGGCGAAGAGGAGATGGTCTGATTTGATGGCCTGGGTGGTGGCGAGGAAAGTCGGATTGAGTTACTCAAAGGGACGCTCATGGTGACAACTGCTCCCGGAAGGCCATAGGTAACCCGGGCCAAACGTTGCGCAAATCAGCTTGGGAGGTGATGAGAACGTGCGGCATGTGATTGTTTATGCTAGCTCAAGATCCGATAGGTCGAGGTCATTATCTAAGCTTCGCCAATGGAACGTGACTTCGTTAATTGATAGTAGCCGATAAATGTCCACTTATACTGAATGACGTTGACGTCGGGCGCGCCCAACGCGGTATCCGGCCATTGATCTCAGATTGGGACCCACTTCGGTGTCGCGAGAATGGAATGAAGTCACATGATGTTTTTCTCAGGCGATGCTCACGTGATCCAAGCCCTGGGAGCCCACACACTCGCTCACTGTGCACCCTGCCCCACCAAACGGTTAGTGGGTGCGGGATAGTCAGAATTTCGATGTGTCTGGTTTCAATAAGGCGGCTTTTTGAATTTCCCTTGATTGATCTCTGAATCCCCTCCTAAAGACTCAACCGAACCGTTTTTTTCTTTCGATTCACTACACACCGTCAAAATGGAAAACGACAAGGGCGAAATCGTGGACCTGTGAGTTTACCTCAATTCTTTTCCCCGACCACCTCGGCTACTTAATCGTACGGACTATTCGTTTCTTATCGGCGCTCTTCACGACGACAATTTGCAGAACCAAAAGCACCAGCTTTTCTTGTGATGGAATGTGACGATGAGCAGGCGCAATGAAAGGCCTAGGCCGATATATTTTTTTAAAATCAAATTCCTGGAGAGCCTTTGACGCTCTCTATTTGACGCCTAACTTGCTTCTCTAACTTTCGAGCGCTGATAACGAAACAAACGAACGAACGTAACTTAGTTTTCGAGGTCAAGATGTGACATACTGACTTTGAATTCCTCTGTAGCTACGTCCCCCGCAAGTGCAGCGCCACCAACCGCATCATCAAGGCCAAGGACCACGCTTCCGTCCAGATCTCGATTGCCAAGGTTGACGAGTCTGGCCGTGCTGTTCAGGGCGAGAACCACGTCTACGCCATGTGCGGCTTCATCCGTGCTATGGGCGAGGCTGATGACTCTCTGAACCGTCTGGCCCAGCGTGATGGTCTCCTGAAGAACGTGTGGAACCCCATCAGATAAATTTGGCGTTTTTTTGGTGGCATATTCGGAGCATGAAAAAGGGTACGAATAATACATCTTATCGATACACATTTTCACTATCCCTGTACAGCAAATTTGCTGGTATAAATAAGGGGCAGTCTCGCGCTTTTCACCAGTCGCGTTGCGAACACTCTTCTGAGTTTTGCCAACACCACAGGACTGCGCTCACGACCAACCGATGAAATTTCCCCAAAAGCAACAAGCTAACGAATGTCTCTTCAGGCAGATCTGGTACAGTGACACGGCATGAAGTGACTACATCAGATACCCTCAAAACCAAGCGTCTGGCTTTCTTCTAGGGATATCAATTGGAACAAATACAAAAGAACTTTTACTTTTTTTCTTCCTCCGTTCATTATGCAGAAACTGAGTACGTGCCGCCGTGTCTGTGACCGAATGTTTGTTGTGATCCTCAATTCCAGCGAGTATAGCCTGTACATTTTCAGCCTCAACGACATGGCGGCATCCACACTTACCAAGTCCCTGTACTGTAGTTTGTATTCCGGCCAGTTAAGTGTTGTCGGGAGAGGAGGCCTGCATAGGCTCTTTTCGCATGACCGAGAACGCTGAGTCTACCTCGGTAGTCTCCGGGCCGTAGATTGAAATAGTTTCATACTTAATTGGCCTTGAAAAAGCTGCAGCAGTTTAGGCTGGTTGCTGTGGTACAGATACGGGTCAAACAATATAGCAATGACGTGCATGAATAGCCACGCTTTACACTGAAGCTGCAAACTAGAAGGCAAAACCTTTCCAACTGGGTTTTTCCTTACGGTATTATCCAGCCTTGTCAGACTACAATGAGGAAAAAAGAGAAGAAATATTTTAATACCGGCCAGCATTGTAATTGCCTCGCTGTCCGATAGGCCAAATTTTCATCATATTCACTTCTTTTTCATTTTTTCTCTCCGGCACATCTACCATCAATACGCTTTGGTTCTAATTCTTTTGTATTTTTTTTTAAATAATCATGTCTGTGCCGGGCCCATGGAAAGTCCTCCCTTTGCGGGTCGGCAATGGCATCCCTCTACTTTTGACGTCCTTTAGCTTCTCCGACTTTTCGTACACAGTCTACATCAGCGATCTTTCCAATGTATGGGTTGAATGCCTCAACCGCAAGCAGATCTGCATGCGTGGGTTCCAAGAGGATACCAGCATCGACCCAAGCGATGGGGATGATAATATGACGGCGTTTCTCAAATCTTTAACCAGGGCTTTTGATGATGCCGAGTCCGATCACTGCAAGACAAGCATCACGATAGCACCTGGTGGCACAGCAGGCTTTCCGGGCGGTCCTTCATCGACTGAAAAGGAGGGTTTTACTCTAACAGTTACATGCCAGCTTCCTGAAGAGCTTACCTCAAAACCATTGAAATGGAACATGTATCTCAGGAAATGCGCATCTCCAGAAATTGCCTCGCGGCTCGTCCTGCCGCTAGTAGAAGCTCAGCATGAAAAAACCTTCCAGGTCGATTCTCTGGTTTCAACCATCCTTCAAAAAGATGCCATCATCACCAGGCTTCTAGATAAACTCGATGCTATGGATATTCGCCTTGAGAACGTCTTCACGATTGCATCTACAGGCAGGCGCAAGTTGACGCGCCAAGCTGCCCAACAGCGAATCAAGGGGCTCGCCCCTTTCAATCGCAAAACGTGGATGGAAAAAGTGAAAATCGTTATGCCCAAGCCAACAGACATTGCTGCACTACTAGAAGATACTTTGGATGACATGCAGCTCGAAAAGTCATTAATGACTCTGGAAAACGCCGAGGAGATGGAGGACTGGTGGATGAATATTGCTCCAGGCTCAGGAGGGCCTCGGTCAACCCCGAGGCGGAAACACAGGACGCCTTTTATATCAAACCACCCACAGAAAGACGACACGGCTAGAGATAAGCTCTGGAACGACTCCCTGCGCAGGTTTAACGATGCCTCATACAACTCCAATGGTGCGCTTTCGGACAGCGGATCAGTGCCCACGGTGCCACCGAGGCATCAATCAGCTCGCAACGGGTCTTCCTACCAACTGCAGACATCTCAGTCTAGGTTTAAAGATCTCTCTCATAACGACGATCCAGCCACGGGATCTGAAGATGACGGCTTCGAGTCTAACCGCC
Organism: Ceratocystis smalleyi; assembly: GCA_003449175.1. Taxonomy (NCBI): domain Eukaryota; kingdom Fungi; phylum Ascomycota; class Sordariomycetes; order Microascales; family Ceratocystidaceae; genus Ceratocystis; species Ceratocystis smalleyi. The sequence goes on along the minus strand of NETT01000034.1, from coordinate 17,974 downwards.
CAGAAATCCCACCACCACCACCGCCACTCCAGATGAAAACAGATCTCCCCCCATCATCGCCTATCAAACCACTAGCCAAGAAGCTCTCAGGCCTCGGGAGAATCGGCGGGCGTGCAAAAGCAACGGCGGTAGTTACTAGTGATGACGACCCTACCATGTCCCTTGATGAAGGGTCCTCGCCGTTGCGCCCCTCACCTGCTGATCAACCCGAGCCACTATTCCATGAAGCTGGCAAACTAGGGATAGGGGGAACTTCTAGTGTAATCCCCAAAGAGCCAGCATTGGACATAGATGAGACTGCTTCACTTTCAGAGAGCGAAGCCTCACCTTCACTCCATGGGCAGAAAACAGTGCTTCTTCCGCCACAAACTCCCATGAAGAAACTTGGCATTGTCGGGGGTGCAGCCAAGACATCGCCAAAATCTGTGCCTAGCGGTGAGAATAAACAGAAACTTGGGATTATAGGAGGCATTAAGAGACCATTTGGCATGTCATCTTCTCCATCAAAAGCAACAACAACAACAACAACAACACCATTAACTAGGAATGACGATGCAGACAAGCCCGAGCTCGATGGATCCGTAGTCCCAAATGCAGAAGCAGATGCAGAAAACCAGCCAGTGGAGCCTACGAAGCCAATTATCCAAAGAAAGGTTGGCGGGCGTCCGCTGGTGAAGAAGCGCAAGTTCTAGGTCGGGCCAACACATCCAAGGTGAACTGCATCTAATTAGGTAGCGCATAAACGACATGATGTTGGAATTTTCCATGATTTAAGTAGCGTATTACGCATTTTGTACATAACTAGATCTATGTCTCGGTCTTTTATTCATCTACCTCGTTCTGGGCCTTCTTGGTCGAGCCTCTCTTTGCACGAGTCTTTTTTTCGGGGACAGCTTTGGGCTTCTCGGCTTCAGCCCCAGCTTCAATACCGAGGTCAAGATCGCTCTTCTTCTTACGCAGCTTCCGGACTTTGAGCAAGGTATCCCGCCCTTCAGGCCAATACACTGCCCACTCGTCGCTCCTGTCGTCAGGGACAACGTTCTTGATCCTTTCCCAGCCATCGAGTTTATACGTGCGCATCAGTTCAAAAACCGACTGCTCTTTATCCTTGGCTTCAATCATGAGATCCATGTCAGGTGGGCAAGGTGGCAATTCCTTGACACGTGCTGAGTGGGCCCGGCGGTCGCGACCTGTAATAGCACCGGGCCTGCTCTCCGAGTAGTGCATCTTCTGGCGAATGCCTTTACGGTCCCAGGTTTCTTTGATGCGATCGTACAGGTTCGTGACGTCTGTTGTTCCTTCACGCTTCAGTGCCTCCTCGTCGAAAATGATGGAGTGATGGTGGAAGTCAAGCACGAGTGGGATTTCCAGCTCCTGGCAGATAGGCAGGAGGTCATGTACGCTCCACGAGACATCGTCGTTCTCTAGTACTAAGCGGCGCTTAACCGACACCGACAACCGTCTATAATTGGCTCGAAAGCGATCCAGCGTTGCTGCCTTGTCGCCAAAAGTACCGCCCAGATGGATGATCATCACCGCGTCACGGTCCGCCTGCTCTGGAAGTTTGAGCAAGCTCAGCATCTCATCATGGTAATTTAAGTCACGGATGGCCGAGTCGACAACCTCCTTTCGTGGTGAGCCAAGTTGTGTGTACTGTCCGGGATGCGTAGTCACACGATGGCCTAGCTCAGCAACTGTGCGGCCGACTTCGCCCAGCACCTCGGCGGCGAAGGGCGTCAGTGGATATCCATACTCCTTGTGGCTAGCGAACGGGAACATGTCGCTACTAAGGCGCATGAATTTAATGCCGAAACGGTCGTTCCACCGCAACATAGGGATAATGTCGCGGGCATTGGCCAGGCCTAGGGCTTGGACATAGTGCTGGCCACGCTCGATTGATGCTGGCTGCGTCATATCGGGGCGATTCTTGGTCGGGTGTTCGGGCCGCGACGGGTCTTGGAGTGGGTGGCGATGCTCGATTATGGAAGACATACGACAGGTTCGCCCGCTAAATATGGGTGGGTTGAAGCTTCGGAGGTAGGTGTTTATGCATGCCTAGCAGCAGATGTATCAGCAAGGGGATAGCCTGGGCTAAGAAAGTTGGGTGGGGGTGCACATACATATCCGAGACGGCCCTTCCACGGAAGGGGCAGTGAGCCGCCAGTAAGTGGCAGTAGTCGCGACATAGCCTCGAGTGGCTCTCCCGTAGAGTCTTCGGCCTTGGCTACGACCTTTTTGCTTTTCCTCGTTTTAGCGGGCTTTGGCGGGGCGCGCTTCTGCTTAGAGTTGGCCTTTGGCTTTTTCAGGGGGGTTTCGAACTCAAAATCGTCGTCGCTTTCACAGCAGCCACCGAGGTTTTCGTCGTCCTCAAAGTCCGACTCTTCAGCGCCACTTTCGGGCTCTCTCTTTACTCTTTTAGCAGTGCGGGATGGCTTCCTGGGCTTGTCTGGTAGCTGCTCTTCTGCCCCGTCGCCACTGTCGCCTTCTTCCTGCTTGGCTGTCCGCGCGACCACTTTGGTAGCAATGGCTGCTGATGACGATGTGCGTGAGCGCTTCCTAGACGTCGCAATCACCGCCGTCGATATACAGCTAGACGAATTGGTTTTAGTAGTCGATACTGCCAACGTCTTGTCTCCCTGTGGTCGTATCACAAGCTCTTGGAGTCGTTGACTATGGCGGGTCACGACCATTTCAAAACAGGGAGTAGCCGCGTTTTGCTTGTAGGAGGGCGGATAATGAGATGCGAGTTTGCCAATGGAGGAGAATTACGACAAGAAAGTATAATACAAACAAAGCATTAGGCAGCCGGCAAACACAGAAGAAGCCAAATCACCAGCGGCAATAAAAGTAAGTCGAATCGATCGCTAATGCCGAAGAAGAAAGCCGGCTAGCTGTACTTGTATAAGTGCCAATGGGCGTCTTGTTCCGCCTCTCGACAAGGAAAGTTCTGCTTATAGCTCAATTTGACAAGGCATTACATCATAGGCCATATATGTGTCTAGGATGACTGACTCGTCCTGCCTCATTTCTAGAGAGCCCACTCAACACATTGGCCAGAAAAGCACTAAACGTTCTAGACTTCAGTCGATTTTAGTGGGTTGTGTCGCTAATCTTTACTAGTTAGAGCTCTGTTTATGCTAGGTTGGGGCCTAGCCACACGCCAATTGCCCTGTGTCCTTGCATCCCTCAGCCCCTGAGCCCTTCTCATTCATGCCAGGGCTAATGCGACGATGACTTGGTTTCTGTCGTTCTTCTCGGAACAGGAACTCCGTCGACTGCACCGCCGCTTCGGCCACCCGTCAGTGTCAAAGCTGCACGCGCTGGTGCATGGATTTGACGTCGCAGCATGCCTGAAGGCCACATACGACGAGATCTACAAGCGCAAGGTGCCTCTGGTGCTGTGCACAGATTCGAAGTCAATCTTTGACGCAATCACGCGGCTCGGGACGACCACTGAAAAGCGACTGATGATCGATA
>NETT01000034.1:0-14418 GCA_003449175.1 Ceratocystis smalleyi | reverse complement strand
GCCAAGTACTCGATGCAGCTGGCATGCTTACCTCACACGTAGGATAAAGGGGCCAAGTGGTTCTTATTCTACATGTACACACACTCTTTTCATGGCATAGAGGAACTGGGACCAAGTGGTGTGGTCCTGATATTACTTGAGCGTTTGACGTTGCCGGCTTCTGCCCTTATGCTTTATGTGCTTGCGTTTCAGCATTTCCGCTGACGAGCCACGGCACAAACTCCTCTCACTGATCTTTACTTTTTTTTCTTTTGTTTTGGCTTATTTTACGTGGAAGACACCAGACAGGCGTCTCGACTTTTCGAAGAATGCCCAGTGTTGGATGAACTACATGGAGGATAAGTATTGTGGGGAATTTCCCCTCAATCGGATTAACCCTGGGTAAACCTGGGCATGAATACTCTGGCTTTGTTGTGCATGATGAACTTAGCACTTTACAAAGATGAATAAAAAGAGACAAGCTTCACCAATCTGATCAATCTGTATACCAGCACGGTTCCACGTGCGGTTGTACAGGATCACGAGTGACTTTATAAGTGACATAACTGAATTCAGTAGATTGTTCCGACAGTTGGGTTATTTTGAAGGGCTTGAAGAGTAAGAAGCGTCTTAGCCTCAGTACTTGGGGCTGAAGTATTTAATGCTTGAGGAATTAAGTAATCAATTGAAAAGTTAGATTTAGGACAGAAAGGTGTGACGCATGCCTATCACGCAAGTTAATCCTCCAGGGTTGATAAACACTACTAATCTTGTACAACAAAGATATTGGCCCATACAGACTCTAGTGTCTTGTTAACCTACGAATTTCGTTGCATGACTAGAAAAAAAAAACAAGAAACCCCGCATATCGAAAGTTAGCAACTACTCTTCATGGCATATCGTCACAACAAATTGCCCTAACCCCGGTCCGTAAACAGTAGTAACCAATGTTTGCCATAGACTCAGGTAAACGCACAAGTGAAAAAATATTAGCTGTTCAAAGAAAAGGAAACCATGGCAAGTATTTGCAACAGTCGTAAAGGCCCTACCATATGCTCAAAACTCTTGCGAAGAAAAGAAGAGCCCTAAATGATGCCATCCAAGAAATCAACGCGTTCGACATCTGGGCCTAAAGATCTCACTTTTGATGGAAACGACCATGCCAGCTTGCCAGATTTAAATGATCTTAATCAGGCTAGCAAGTTTTCACGCCTCGGACTCCCCTCTGATGAGGCTATGGACGAATATGAGCATATGCGCACCTCAACAGTACCTTCAGATGGCCTCACCAATACTGCTCTCCGAAGTGAGATTGACGGCTTCATGTTGAGCGACAATATTGAGGGGAGCATGATTCCTAGCTCGCCTCCTATGCAAGTTTCCCATAACAACTATGGAGAGTTACCACCACACCCATCCTCAATACAGGGAGAGATATTGGACGACGTCTTGCCTAGCTCTATGTTTCCTATGGAAGATAGCGATAGTCAAAAGACCCGACTGGCAAGAAATCCCAGCGAAGAACTTCCTGTCTTGAAAGAGACTCTCCAAGATTCTCTAGAGAAAATTGAGACCCAAGAACAACCCCATGATGACAACGTTTCTGTTTTTGTCCTCACTAGTACCAGTGAATCTGAAGATAACGGTGAGGACAAAAGACCAAAGAGGTATGGATATGATGTCCCCAAACATGTTCATTGCGAGAGACTAATATTGGATGTTCTGGACAGCATTGAAATGGAATTTGACAGCCTTCCGCGCCGTCCATCCTCCACGACAAGCAAATGTGAAGATAGTCGACGGCCTTCGCTTTCCTTAGACAAGATGGGCGGTAAAAGCACAATCGCGGACCTTGTGCAAAAGGCAATTGAAAATGATGCTGCCAAGTATGTGAAAGAGACGTTTCTTATTTTAAGGGCAGTTCCCGCGAGAAAAAAGCGCTAACTAGAATTTAGAACCACCCAACCTTCCACGTCTAACTCCAAAAGCATACCTCGCCGTACAGGCAAGTTGAAAAAGACAATCAACAATGCCGCATCTAAGCCAAAGCCTCGAACGAGTCCGAAAAAAACCAATATAAAAGCTTGTATCGAGTCATCGGGAAAACAACAACCGCCCAATGCATTCAAAGTTAATAAAAGGCGGCGGAAACAAGCAAACCCCAAGATACCACCATTTCCTGAGATGGAAAGTGGCAGCGACAGGCCTAGAGCATTTGAAAAAGAGGTGGCCAGTCCTGCCACACAAGACGAGCCAGTCTTTGCTCGCGACGAGTCAGAGTTATCAGAGCCAAAAGTTCCGACCTTGTCGCGTCGTCCAAGCAGTGTACGGGTAGATGAAGATGGCAGCCCTATACCAGTCTTCCCCGAAAACGCAGAGCCAACGGCAGCCGAAATCTTCCAAAACAAGGAGATCGAACATCAACAAGACGCGAACAAACAACAGTTGCCGGTTAGACGGAGCACCCGAATCAGGAAAACTTCAAAGTCATCAGCAGCCTTATCGCCCCCTTCAAAGATTACCAAGCCTTCAAAGTCTCCTCCAAAACAGAAAAGCCCTCAGCACCCCGTTAAAGCTGTTCTGTCTGAGATGTTGCAAGACGAAAAGCCGCTCGTCGACTACCCAGAGGCTAAGCAGAACGAATACACGGTCTCAACATCTAGCTACGACACACAGCAACTCCCCCCGCAAGTTAATACACAATATGAGGCAAAAGAGCATATAGTCAGCAATCCAGTGGAGATAAAGACTCGCCCTAATCACCAGAGGTCTGATGACAGCCCGAAACCGATCTCCGAGGTTCCTGGGGCTTTTGTTCTTCGCCCGACCGACAAGTATACGATATCGATTCCTTCGTATATACCAGATGGATTAGTCCAAGGACAAGAGCCACTCGACTTGCGGGAAGAGATAACACGCCAAATCAAACAACGGGAGGAACAGAAAAGACAGGGACTAAGGCTAAATGAGATTGGCCGCGATGATTATGAGCAAGACGACTCGGCACAGTCATATATTAAGCGTCAAGCATTGAGTAACCAACAAAGCCCATTGGTGAATGCTTTGACACAAACTACTTGTGTAGGTTGACAACATGTTCAAATCAAGAACTGAAGATAGCAGGGAACTAACAACTCCATCTAGAACATCCTCAAATATGTCCACGGCCAAGAAGGCATAATGAACAAGGTGATCAATGAGTATCGCCAGAATACTGCTATGCTGGTGCAAAAAACTCGAGAGTTACATCTAAAAGAAACAGAAGAGTTTCGCGTCCGCTTGGAAGATAACCACGAAGCATTTTTAGCCATGTGCGATTCAAAGCTCGAAATGATTCGGCAGTCCAAGAAGGAGGCGTTGGAACGGCAGGGCCAGAGCGTTCAAGATATGCGGACGAGCTTCGATAACCTAAACTCGGTGATGCACAGAGCCGTCAAGGCCTTGAAAAACTTGGAGAGCTCATTGGGGGACTTGGAAAACGAAGGCAGGGTTGACGTTGAGGATGTTAAGAGAGAAGTTTCGAGCATCATTGACGGAGTAGAGTAGATGAATGGCAGGGTGTGAATTAGCGCAGGGCTGATAGAGGTATTTTCTAATGAAAGAGGCGAACAACAAACCAGCTACAGAACGCTATTTCATTTGGAAATTCCACATCCAAGAGATAGCTTCTAGCCTGAAGAGTGTCAACACGTTCTTTTCTATTTTCAGTTTGACCATTCCAATATTCAACACGAAGCTCTACCCTACTTAGGGTGGCAATGCTCACAAAGTGGGTCCCAGGCAAATGTATTCAAGGTATCAGACACTGACATTTGATTGATTGATCTTTGGCCTGAAAATAATGATTTAATCATTCCAACTTTCGCCAACACCAACTTTGCAAAAGACTCGGCAACTTGCTGAACAAACTAATTTTTTTCCTGCAGTTATTGTGATTGATAAATCTTCATCGAACCCCGCCTAATCGAACTACCGACCAGCTCAGCTCTATCAACACCTTGACGCCTGCGAACCGAGCCGATTGATTTTTGATCAAGTCCACACCAGCAAAATTCGTCATGATCGCCTCGAAGACCGCCGTTCCGACCTTCAGAGCCTTGGGCTCCGCTGCTGCTTCCCGCCGAGTTGCACTGCAGGCTCCAACCGCGATGCCTTGCAGAGTTGCCTCGTCTTTCTCGACCTCAACTGTGCTGCTTGCGCTGCGCAACAATCCATCCGCCTTCCCCTCCCCCGCGAGAAAGTCGCTTCAGGCGGCCATGCAGACACGCAGCCTCAGCCTCACGCCCCCCACCCGCAGCACCGGCTTCGCAGCACCGTCATCTACATCTGGCGCTGGCGGAAATATAGTTGGTAAAGGCAAAGTTGCCTCAGGCACTGTCCTTGACTGGGGCTCCTTCTTCAAACTGCGCAAAGCCCGCCGTCGGTGGCAGCTGCTTTTCAGTGCGGTGGGCTTCACTGGATGCGGAATGACAGGAGCAGTGATGCTAGCAAATGGCGTGGGCGGCGAGTTGCTCACACAGGTCCCTCTAGATCCCATGATCACCATGGGTCTAGTCACAACTTGTGCTGCGTCGCTGGGCTGGCTGATGGGCCCGAGTGTGGGCTCAGGGGTATTTTACTGGCTGAATCGCCAGGTTACTCCTCAGTTCATGCTGGTAGGTTGGGAAATGCATGTCGGAGTTCAAGGGGCCCCGCACTACTAACATGCATTACAGAAAGAGAACAACTTCTTTGCTCGAATCAAGCGCAACCGCGTCGATCCTTCTTCTTCGTCAGCTGGTAACCCTGGTGTGTACTGCATATCTACATACTGTTAAGTCTTGGAACAACAACTAACCGCAAGTTCTTATTAGTACCTGATTTCTATGGAGAGAAGATATCAAGTGTGACTGGCTACCGCCACTGGCTCAAGGACCAGCGGGCCTTTAACAAAAAGCGCACCAGCTTTGTTTAAGCTACTCATACATACACAGGAAAATGACTTGCTGAAACCCGTACAATTATTGGAAATGCTCAAGATTAATTATACATTGCAGTATTCATATGTGGTTGTACATCTGATCGTATTCTTACAAGGATGGTTTCTACAACATGCTTCAGTTCAGCACGTGTGCTTGGAATTCTTTTTGGGACTGTATTCACCACACCAAATAACAACCTTACAAAAACGGCATGCTCGGATCAATCTCCCGTTTCCAGCCTTTCATTCCGCCCTCAATATCTACAATCTTCCGCAGGCCTTTGTTTCCATATCCCGCCTCCTTCAATCGCCGGACAGCAACCTGTGAGTCTTCTCCTTGGCGGCAGATGACGTATATTGGAGCGTCAGGGGACATGCCCCGACACAGGATCTCCACTGCACCTTCTGGTTTCCGCGTTGCGGAGATGGTAGATAACGGGACGTTTACGGCGTTCTCGAGAGACCCAACACTGAAGTGCTCCTTGCCCCGAACATCCAGGAGCAAATGATTCTCGGCAAACTGCACTTTTCTATAGTCTGTGACAGCAACACGCTCTTCGGGCTTAAGAATCCCAATAGGGAGTGTAGTGCCGCAGAATTGGACGTAATCGAGCGACCCGTCTTGGAGGCCTTTCTGTGACAACGTAGATTCAGAACCACAAGCAAAGCAGTTTGGTCGTCTGCTGGTCATTTTGATAGAGCGAAAGGGAGACGGCGAGTTTGCCGTAAACAGCAACATACTCGGTCTTCCGCGATTGCTAGCATCGCGTGACTGGGAGCTCAATCCGCCGCTAGTAATGATCTTGAGGGCCTCCAAAGCCTGAAGAACACCCATGGTCCCAACAACCGGCCCCAGAATACCGCCGTCACCACAGCTGACGATAGCCTCTGGGGGCGATGGTTTAGGAAATACACAACGGTAGCAGGGGCCTCCGTTCAGGGAGCCCTGCGGCTCCGGTGGGTAGTTCATCACCATCAACTGGCCACTAAGCTTTAGGGCTGAGGCGAAAATTAACGGCTTCTGGAGAAGAACGCAGACGTCAGAAACAAGGTATCTTGACGTCGGATGGTCTGTGCAGTCGAGTACAATGTCGTATTGGCTAACAATATCGACGGCATTATCGGCTGTGAGATGTTGGATGTGTGGGCGGTATGTGATATGGGGGTTGAGACTGAAAAATGTCAGCCCGTGCTGTACGTACGTTAAATCGATCCGCAAGGGGGCGGGCGCTGCATACCTAGTCAAATATTGAATTGCACTCTCAACCTTGGTCATCCCAACACGTGATGTGGAATGGGCGATCTGTCGGTGCAAATTGGAAGCTTCAACCGTATCGCCGTCAACAAAGCCCATAATTCCAACCCCTGCCCCAGCAAGATACGCCGAAGCAGGACATCCTAAGCCTCCAACCCCAACTACCAGGACCCTAGAGTTTTTCAAGAATAGCTGGCCTGGGCGATCCGGTTAGTCCCAGGGTACTATATGTCTTGGGCTAAAGAAATTTGATGCTAACCTTGCACGCCAACATTCGGCACGATTATCTGGCGGCCGTAGCGCTCATATTCACGAACCTCCAAAGGCCATGACCCCAAGCTGGAGGCTTTCTCAAATGACAGTTCAGATTCGACCCTAGCAATTTCTTTTCTCAGCGAAGAAGCTCTAGCCTCGACTTCAAGGAGTTCCGAGTTGAGATGTCGCAGTTGTTCCTCCTTAGATTCCATATCTTGAGACTGCGTTAAGGCGCTTTTGGAGATTCTCTATACAAAAATTATTCGTTTCACAGGATCGGGCACACTCGTGAGAGTCTGGTTGCGGAGCCCCACTGTCGCACAGGGCAGCTGCTGGCGGCTGGCGCTGCATTTCGATAAGATAATGAGATGGCTACCACTCTAGAAATTTTGTCCGCCCCGCCCCACCACCGTCATAGGCTGAGGACAGAGAGAGAGCTTCGAATCTGATTCCGTACCATCAACAGCATATTTGGATTTATTAAAAATGGTATTGCACTTTCTGAACACCCGTTTTTCCGACGACCCCCCCCCCCTAAGCTCACAGCTAACGTTGTCTATCTCAGGCGCCTACCATCCCTAAGCTCTCCGTTGGCGAACACCGCATGGCCCGCCTCCGCGGCGACATCCACCCCCATGCCCCATACAAAGTACACCGCGAAGAAACAACGGTCAGCGACTCTTTTGCATCGTCCAAGAAGGACAAGCGAGTGATAAAGAAAAGTGCTTTTGTCTCGCGTATCGCCAAAGCCAACGCCAAGCCGTCGCGCAACACCACACGTCGCGCCAACAAGAAGCTCAGGACCACGCTGACCAGCCTAGCTGATGCGCTGCCTGATCTCACCGGCGATACAGGAATGGACGATGCTGCGGCCGCTGCTGCCGGCAAAATTAGACATCGGAGCTTGAAGAGCAGACCTGGCGCGCTCAAGCGCAAGGAGGTTGTAGTTAAATCAGAAATGAGCCGCTTTGGCGCCAACATGGCGCAACTAGCGACGGTTTCCGAGGCTGCGCCCAAAATAAATACTCCTGCGCCAGCAAAGCTTAGCAGGAAGCAGCAAAAGCTCCAGAGTCACCAGCAGCCTCAAGCGTCGGCGACGGTTCCGGCGCCCCAAATGGAAACATCTACCACAAATAGGTGGGCGGCTTTGAGAGGGTTTATCTCAGCCACCATGGAGCAGAACCCGGCGTTTGTCAACAAGTCTTGACATGGTTGTCATCATGTGGGCTCGGATATTTGTGAGAGCAGAATGGATGTCTATCGTCCTACGCCATCCGGTTCGCTGCCATGCGAAGAGTAGGCGCTCGGTAGGACTCAACACCCCAAAATGTGCAACACCAAACTAGCATAAGAAGTGTTCATGTAGATCTTAGGTGCGAAGCAAAATAACCTTGTGTCATAAAGCACTAGAAAGAAAGACATGGCGAGTATGAATCCTGTGTAGCAACATCCACTGCAAATTTCGGGCTTCGATACACTATCCTATGCTTGAATATCCTTGAGCGGATAGCAACCTACATTTCGATCCAGGGACAACCCTCAAAGCATACGTCATGTCTTTATTTTGAAAAAGAAAAGGTTTTCTGCGTACCGTATATAATCATAGGCAATGGAAGAACAATGCATTACAATCAAGGGAAACAAAGATAAATTCGTAGTTAGCATTACCACCCACGAGCAAACTCTTTGCATAACTTGTTTTGGAAAAAGTTGAATGATACGACCAGACCGTCGCTCTTCTATGTCTATCCGGGTGACTTAACGTAACCTATAGTATGTTATTGGCCTCAGTCATTCGTCCGTGACGTGACTAGAACAGAAAGCGTGATAACAGCTTCGCGGAAGTTTGCTTCTTGTGCAATCCTCTCTGTTGGTCTTGGGATAAAAAGGTTCAAGTAGAAATAATGCGGAAATGGAGGGTGGGGTGGGGGGAACATGAAACGAAATACGCAGGTAGTGAGGGCAGAGAATGTAGTAGATCATCCCTGTGAAGTACGTCACAGACTACTGGGTCGGATCCAGGACTTGACGACCTTTTTATTCTTCACAACATGGGCCGGGCGGATATGAAAGCTCTACTCGATCCGTGGCGGAGTTTTGGAAGAATAAGGCGAAGAACTCCGACTAAGCCTATGAGTGGATGTTAATATTTAATGAAGCTCCCTTTTTTTGTCCGAGCAGTTGACGATAAATATGCCAAAACAGCAGATAAACCAAGAGCGGGGAGGAAAAAAAGTAAAGTAATAATTGACGGCATGACGCTAGGAGATGACAACTTACGATCTGCGACGTTCGCCCTCCTTCCGCAACTGTTCTATTATGTTCAGCATTTCTTTGCGTGCCCCGCGCGAGTCCACCATTTTGTTAGCAAGGCTCATGGATACCTGCTCTCGTGCGCCGACACATAACAGTTTCTTGACCAGAAGATGGCGCATCAAAATGCATACAAAAACGCCGCAATCACTTCCATTCTCTTGCTGGGGAGTATCATCAAGGTGCATAAACGTCAACGGTATCCGTAGCAAGCGGCCAAAAATTAGCGTAGCGTTCTTGGCTTCATAGTAGTTGGAGCGGCCAAGAGAGTCGTAGTGAAAGGCAACACGATCTAGTAATGACACGACGAGCAATGACCAATGGGAGCCTCCTTCTGCAACGCCGACGTTACGATTATCGTTGATCGGAAGGAAGATGTGCGATATGTGTCTAAAATCGGGAAGAGCAGACTTGACGCTCTTTAGGTCAGGGTCCTTCATCATGAGAAAGGTCATGCTGGGTCGTAGCAGGATGACTCGGGCTTTGGGATACTTGGGGAGCACCTCGCGCTCCAGATACTCCTCCCAAAAGGCGATGTTCTAACAGCAGGGTTAATAGGAAACTACAGCTGACGACAGATTTGACAGCAGTTTGCGGACGTACGTTGTCTGTGAGCCAGTCATTGCGAAGAGCCTTGAGATCCTCATAGGTTACTTGAGCAGTGTTAGTACGTTCAAGCAAAATATCGGTATGGCGAAGTTCCAGGCTTGTAGCGAGCGAAGCTGGACGACAGAACAAAGGTGACAGTCAACGTACAGAGGATATCATGATCTAAGGTGACATGGTCGTTAGTAAGAAGCGATATGTTGGCCGACGTGAGCCCCATCCGCAAACGAGGACAGATCTTCAACTTACAGGACAAATACGGCTGATGTGGGGACATCTTCTCGGTAGATTACAAGTCAGTAAATCATATTCTGCAGAATAAGGGGTAGCAGGAAGGGAAATTATGAGTCGAGATAGATTGATTCATTGCACGGAATCTTCTCCCCAATGGCGTTGATTGACGGAACCCACGCCACGGTTTAGGCCTAGCGAAATGCGACGAAGCCGAGCTCGAACTAGGACAGGCTTAAAATAGCGACAAGTTGGTGTGAAGGGTATCAGAGTTGTCAACCAGCAGGGCAAAGGGAAAATAAGACAATACAATGAAGGGGTAATGAGCCGGAAGCACTGCGCTCCCCGACCCCACAGCCACGGTAATTCTTGAAAGGACACAATGGAGACGGCATGCACATCAAAATGCATGCAGCGGGCCACGGGAACGCGACATTTCAGCAGGAATTGTCTTTTTCTTTTTTTTTTTTTCCTTTTTTTTTTCAGGGCGGCAATTGCTCAGGTGATGTGCAACAAAAGAATGGAGAGCCTCACAGTTTCGCCAAAATGGCGGGCAATCTTGGATCTCAACGTCATTTCGGGTTGGCGATAGATATCTTGGAGCTTCTTGCGGCGTATTTCCAAATCGGTTGAGACGAGGTTAAAGGCGCAAAAAGAACGAAAAAAAAATGATGATGGCAATAGAAAAATATGGCAAGAATCCACAAAAATTAAAGAAAAAGGGAAAAAAAAGGAAGCGGATCAGTGCGTCAACGGGATGGAGCTGATAGAAATTATCGAACGTTGGATGAATTTAATGTTAAAGGCAGAAAAGAAGCGAGGTAGAGGAGGGGGACGAAGAGAAGGCGGAAGGCAATTGAAACAAACAAGAGGTGTAAAAATAGTTCCCAGTAGAGAAAAGGCTGAAACAAAGACAAATGCAACAGCTTTAAGGCGAGGCCAAGGCGTTCGAGTGACAGGCAAAAATAAACACAGCAGCAAGCCGAACAAGCAACACAACCTTGGAGATTTGAAAAGAAAAGGAGGAAGAAAAAGCAGTGAGGGAAAAGCGAAGACGGGGAATTAGAAGAGAAAAACGGGCGAGAGCGACGCCGCGAACCGATTCGCTGGCGTCTGGAGGCGGACAAGGCAACAACCTAGTTGGAGCTTTGGGGAAAGCCTCAACCATCATCTGGGACAAACAAGAAGTCTACCTGGGGCTTGGTTTGGTGGGGTGGCAGTTCGTGATTGGTCGTTGGAAGGAGAAGGGGTTGAGCTTAGAGGGCTTCCTGCTTCCCAGGAACGTCATTGCTCAAACTGGAAAGCCACTCATGGTGGGCAGGGCAGGCACGTAATAAACAGCCGCCTGTCCTGTTCTTATCCTGTCCTTATCCTGCTACTCTTGGACTCAACCCTGGATATTCTCGATGCCGACAGGTTGCAACTGCAGCCAAGGAGAATAGCCCGTTTGTAGAGCAAGCAAACGGGGTTTTCCTGCGATTGCCTACAAAAGAATTCACCGATAAAACAATCCATAGTGGAAACATTATGGCTGCCGGTAGGGTAGAGCCCAGCCAGGGTTCGAGGACAAATTGACACTAACTAGCCTGCCTACCTGCTTTTATCGCTTCAAACAAGAAGGCCTAAAGTAACGCTAGGAGAAATGACGTGAGATTAGGGTTACGGGCTCCATGTCAGCACGCTCGTAAGCATCGTATGACATGGCGTTTTGCAGGAATGTTAGTTCGTCGCAAGAGCTATCTTTGAGAGCCGTTGGGCGGGAAAAAAAGGAGAACTTGCTCTTTCTGTAAAGGGCAATTCCCGCCGGAAATCAGCCCTCGCTCTATTTAGGAGTCCTATGGTCCGGTCCGCATTGTTCTCCAACAACAGACCTGAATTACATGCACTACAGCGGATGCCATTCCTTGGAAGGCGTCCCCTTCATCTCCCTATCCTTATGGAGACGGCCATGCCTATAGCTTTGTGGCTTCGCGACCCTTGCTTGGCCGGCTGGTATCACTCTCCTTTTTTCTCTGCCTCGCAACCCGTCTTGGCTGGCCGCCGGCTGGCTGCCGACTTGCACTCGCTGCGTACAAATCACCCAGGGACATACTGAATACATGGGAAAATCGGCTCAGATCTCGGACGTATGCACACTCCTGTCTAGTGAGTAGTTCATATTGCTGAACGGTTCCGCCGGTGGGCTGTAACCTGATACAACATACAATACCAAGAAGTTAGAGCCTGGAGAAAACATCTCAACCTTGACGTCTCAAATATGTCTTGGCTTAATGTTCACTGGCCGATCTAGACTTCACTGCGTGAAAGAACAGTACAACTTGCCACGCCCCAGAACCCTGCATTTTATTTTCGTACTTCTTTCTCCAGCTTTCTAGGGCGACCGCCTGCTTGCGCGAAGGGCATTAACGTTGTATGGCAGGCGAGGTTTCATCTGAAATAAGCATCAGGGATTCAGGGTCCGAGGCTTGGAAACCAGCGAAGAAGCAGCCGGAACTCGCGCGGAACCTAGAAAGGGTTCTTTACTGCACAGAACACAGATATTATGGCCTGGAAAGGCCCGCTAGATCCTGTTGCCCTGGTGTTTGTTGAGCATGTTAACCTGTGATTCTTCATATCCTATGGAGGCTAAACGCAGGGAGGCCCTGTCATTTAATTTGGGCGTAATGAACAAGGCAGCCTTATTCTTTCTCGACTCAGGGTCGCAGTTCGGGGACCTGAATCCCCATCCCATGAGTAAGGGGAAAGGGCGGGGGGAGGGGATACACGAGACAGGCCGCTTGGTTACAGCTTGAAAAAATAATAAGCATATATATATATATATATATATATATATGTCGTGGCCTCCCCAGATCTGCACACTTTCCACCATCAATATTTTCCATCTCATCTTCGGGTTCGATTGGGTCGTGTTGTGGTCTCCGCCGTTCATTTCCTTGATTGCTCTTTTGCTGCTTCAGTGCCAGTTGAGCTGCCTGTCGCTCTGGTCGTTCTTTACCATACCGTATCGGTACATTCATTCTTTCGCTATACGCATATCTATATCTGTTGTCGAAAAGCAACACCTCGGTCGTTACCGTCGCTTTCTCACTATCTACCTCCCAAGTGCTACCCTGTTGTTTATACCTGCACACTTGTATCTTTAAGATGCTCTTCAACAAGTTTATCTCTGTTCTGGCCTGCGGTCTGGCCCCCGTCCAGGCTGCCCTTACCTACCGTGGTGTTGACTGGTCCTCTGTGCCTGTCGAGGAGGCGAATGGCCTCCAATATAAGAGTGCCAATGGCGCCGCGGCCAGAATGGAAAACATCTTGGTTGACAGTGGCGTCAACATTGTCCGCCAGCGCTTGTGGGTTAACCCCAATGACAAGAACTACAACCTGGACTTTAACCTTGAGCTGGCCAAGCGTGCCAAGAATGCTGGCATGAAGCTGTTCCTGGACTTCCACTATTCCGATACTTGGGCTGACCCCCTCAACCAGAAAATCCCATCTGGTTGGCCCACTGACATTGACAACCTCGCTTGGGCTTTGTATAACTACACCCTGGAGGTCTCTAACGAGTTCCATGCCAACGGCATCACCCCTGAAATCATCTCTATCGGTAATGAGATCACTGGCGGCATGCTCTTCCCTGCTGGGAGCATGGAGTCGAACCCCTACAACCTTGCGCGTTTGCTGAAATCCGCCTCGTCTGGCGTCCGAAGCTCTAAACTGGGCACCGCTCCCAAGATTGCTATCCACCTGGACAACGGCTGGAAGTGGGAGACTCAGAAGTGGTGGTACGAGACCGTCCTTAAGCAGGGCCCTCTGTCTCTGAATGACTTTGATATCATTGCTGTTTCTTACTACCCTTTCTACAACTCCGAAGCTACTCTGGCCAACCTGAAGTCTTCTTTGAACAACCTGTCTTCTACTTACAAAAAGGGCCTCATTGTTGCCGAGACTGACTGGCCTACCTCCTGCCCCAACCCCAAGTTCCAGTTCCCCGCCGACACCTCCTCTATCCCCATTTCCGTCGATGGCCAGACTACCTGGATGAAGCAGGTTGCTGCTATTGTTGCCGGTGTTAGCAATGGTCTGGGTATCTTCTACTGGGAGCCCTCGTGGGTCAACAATGCCAACCTGGGCTCGTCTTGCGAGTACAACTGCATGTTCGCCCGTGATGGTACTGCCATGTCTAGTTTGGCCGTCTTTAAGTCCATCTAAAAGGGGGGCATCAAGCGAAAGAAAGGTTGATTTCATAATCTAAGTTTCGTAAAGTGTGATGGCTGCTTAGTAGAAGCCTCGTCACATGCAACTTTATCTTTTTTTTTTCCTTCGATTCTTGTACATATTTTAACGTCAATATACTTACACATTTAGCAACGGCCTTGCAATTTATAGGCTCTCGTCAGATATTCTTGTTTGTTTGTGCTATTCAACGTCTACCTAAGGGGTTTCCACAGCCATGGGACGGCATGTTCCTTCTGGACGGGACCACCTCCCGGGCGGTCAGCAGTGACAAGAACACATAGATTCTGAGAATCTCCGATGACTTTTTAGGGACCAGCAACATAGCCAGGAGGCGCTCTATCTAGCGTGGTCAGAGGACGTACCTGTCGCAATCCAGGGTTGGTTACCTGGTGTTTTGGTAGATGGTAACCGCGTGATAAAAAAGCTAGCTATTCTGAGAGGCCCCGGCGGAGTACTGTGCCCTTATCAGATAGATGGGAAGCAAGAGAAAATGCTTGCCATAAGGTGCATGCCGTCTTTATTACAAGCCAAGTATGGGTACACACTTGTCTCTTTGTTTGTTTGTGTTATTTAACGTCTACCTACTGGT
>NETT01000033.1:45652-84453 GCA_003449175.1 Ceratocystis smalleyi | reverse complement strand
AGGGGAGGGGAGGGGAGGGAGACCTGCAGAAGCTTAAATGGAGGTCCCCAGGGGCTTTCGTCTTGTTATTGCAGCGGCTCAAGTAGAGGCTCTTGTACTGGGCCACCAGAGCCATGCCATGGCTGGCTGGTCCGGTCTGGCCAGAAAACAGACGTTGCGCTCTGTGGCTGTCGCCCGTATGTATAGGGCAGCTTGTTATATGTGTATTTACGCATGCGTGTGTACCTATGGCCTATGCACCCACGCATGTACATGTACATATATAGACTTACATGTGTGCTGATATGCCTAGTCAGCAAATTCCAAGTCTGGTCACAGTACAAGCACAAAGAAATAGCGGGTAGTGCAGCACGGAAAGAGCCCATGGCAGCATCACGTCAGCCAGTCATCGTGCCTTCTATTTTCGACAATATCCTCACGGGTCTTAGTCATGCAGCACAAAACGCGACTGCCTGAACCTTTCGCCCGCAAACTTTTTGTGTCATTTTTTTTTTTTTTTTTTTTTTTTACACACACTGACTCTTATATATTCTTTTCTTTCTCGCTCGACTTTTCCGTCGCCCTTTCTACTATCGCCACTCTCTTTCGTCAACTTGGCTCGTTCTTGGCCTCCTTCGCTTCCTACGTCGCCATTCTCCGGACGTCATTGGCCCATATTTCTTCTGCGTTCCTCTTCCTCGTCTGCAAGTACCCCGCCTTTGTTTCTGCCCCAAGAGCAGGATTTCTCAAGATCCAGTCAATCAAGCCCCTCCAGCTTCCAGGGCCTGGTCTCTCTTGGCTTCTTTCTGTCTTGGCCTAGCCCTGCGTCTCTCTCGGCTGCTTTCTGTCTTGGCCTAGCCCTGCATTTGCTGGGCATTCATTTTTCTTCTGCTGCAAAGCCTGTCCCTGCTCAGCCCTGCCCTCTACATCAAGAGACGCCAAAACTCCATCTTCGCCCTCACTTCGCTTCTGTACATACTGCTGCTTTAATTATACCCACAGCGCTTTTCCTTGTTCTTCGACTGCAGGCTTGTTGCTATGCTCAACTGCCAATCTCAAAGCTTCTATATTTGGTGAGTAACCGTATGACAGATGTCTCGCCTCCCTGGCCAATCACAGCCCTTCTTCTGTTTTCAGTTTGCTGCATTTTAAACATCTCTCCCACCCTATTTCACGCACCCCCCCCCCCTCTATCTAACCTGTTTCTTCCCCATGACTCGACATGTGATGCCCTAACCGGCTCAACTTGGCTCTCCCATTTACTCTGCCTCTTTCTCTGCGACGGTGTTGCCCAGCGTCAAGCTAACTTTGTTCTTTCGCTTGTTTCAATACAAGTCAGCTGGTCTTTCTCCACGCTCCCCGGCCTTTCTAAACCTTTCTCGACGCTTGAGCTTCTATTGCGCCCGTTGTCTTTTTCTTGACGTATTTGCTTATTTCCGCTTAGCTTGCTACGATAGTGCCGCATTTTTCCTTTTCTCCCGCGTGCGCGCATACACACACATTCACACCCACACTTCTTGCCATTGATTTCAACCCCATAAGGACGGACCAAACCACAATCGCAAATCCCTTGTTTTCTACTCGCGGAAGCCTTCGGTATTTTTCTTCCGCCGCTTGCCAAAAATAACATCTCACAAAATGACCGAGCCTTTGGTCGGAAATCCTCTCCAATTTGTGCCTCTCTCGTCTGAGATTGAGCTGCCTTTTTATTCTGCCCTTTTCTCCATGAAGCTTGAGCATGATATGCTCGATGACTCAGCTCGCACCATTACCGGAGCATACGAGGCCCGTGTATCTCGCCCCGAAGACAGTTGTAAGGTGCAGGTTGCAGGTAATTCCTTGACCTCCCAGTATACTGCCCCTCGGGGCTCTGGCCGCGCCGATGGCACTCTTCGCAACACCAATACCTGGGAAGGATTCAAAAACCTTGATCGCAGCGCCCTCCTCAAGCATTCTGCCAAACAAATTTGGGACGCTATCAAGGATGGAACCATCTACTCAGTGCCCTCACTTCTTTCGTCCTTCATACTTATTTCGTATGCGGATCTGAAAAAGTTCAACTACACTTATTGGTTCGCCTTCCCGGCCTTGCATTCTTCCTGGATCCATGCTGCTGAAATCGCCCACATTACCTCCCAGGAAAGCACAGCCCTAGTTGAGAGCGTCGACGGCTGGCAGTACAGAGTCAAGGATCCCCGCCAGCATGGCTTTTTTATTGCAAAAAAAGTCATTCGCTCTACTCTCAACGAAGACGGCGATGAAGCCACTGAAGTGGCCACTGAAAACAGGTCATTTGCCGGATTCGATGACGAGGAGGAAGAACTTCCATATGTCTGGGTTGTTGACAGCATCGGGAGCTTTGATCGCGGCTTCTTTGATGGTGTTGCTGACGAGGACCGCTTCGTCGGGTTCCTTGACTCTTCAAATTATGCTCGGAACCCTGGCTGGCAACTCCGGAATTTGCTTGTCCTGGTTCAACGGCGCTTCAAAATGAACAAAGTCAATATCCTGTGCTATCGCGACATCCATAGCCATCGCGACGCCGCACGCACAATTATCATGACTCTCCAGGCTGTTGACACGGCAGACGAGCCTCTTCAGGCCGCCGAAA
The DNA here is from genome assembly GCA_003449175.1 of Ceratocystis smalleyi. Taxonomy (NCBI): domain Eukaryota; kingdom Fungi; phylum Ascomycota; class Sordariomycetes; order Microascales; family Ceratocystidaceae; genus Ceratocystis; species Ceratocystis smalleyi. Next base: position 81,863 of record NETT01000033.1, on the reverse strand, counting down.
TCCCCAAAGTGACTGGTTGGGAAAAGAACGGTCCTACCTTCAAGTACAAACGCGTTAGCTTGGCGGCGTACATGGATCCAATGCGCATTGCAGACCAGTCCGTTGATTTGAACCTCAAGCTCATGAAGTGGCGGCTAGCCCCCAATTTGATCCTGGAGAATATTAGCCGACAAAAATGTCTTCTTCTAGGCGCCGGCACCCTAGGAAGCTATGTGGCTCGAAACTTGATGGCTTGGGGTATCAAAAACATTACGTTTGTTGATTACGGCAAAGTCTCATTTTCAAATCCCGTACGACAGCCTCTCTTTGTATTCAAGGATTGCTTGGACGGCGGTGCTCCCAAAGCCCCCACCGCCGCCTCAGCTCTCATGGAAATTTACCCCGGTGTAACTTCGGTTGGTCACCAGTTTGCAGTCCCTATGCTTGGCCATGCCATGACGAATGTTGAAAAGACCAAGACAGATTTTGAAAAACTGCAGCGCCTGATTGAGGAACATGATGTCATTTTCCTATTAATGGACACTCGCGAGTCTCGTTGGCTGCCTACTGTTATGGCCAAGGCTGCCGGGAAGATTGTGGTGAATGCCGCCCTTGGCTTTGACAGCTATGTTGTCATGCGTCATGGTACGGAAATTGACGACGCCCAAGTCGCCAAAACTGGCCAAAAGCCGCTCGGCTGTTATTTTTGTAATGACGTTGTGGCCCCCTCAGATGTAAGCTGACTGCGGATTTACGTGTTTATGTTTATTCCTTGCTGTTGCTGACAGAAAGCTTTATTTAGTCTATGCGTGATCAAACTCTTGATCAACAATGTACCGTCACCCGACCTGGAATCGCACCCATCGCTTCAGCTATGGCAGTCGAGCTACTCGCCAGTCTCCTCCAGCATCCTCTGCAGGGCAAAGCCCCTGCTCCCAAAGCCACTGGTCTCCATGCCGAACGTGAGCCTCCCAACCACCCACTGGGTACTGTCCCACATCAAGTGCGTGGCTTCATCTCCTCCTTCCAGAATGTTGTTCTCCGGGGCGAGGCCTACCCCAACTGCAGTGCCTGCAGTCCTGTAATTGTCGACTCATACCGCCGCGATGGGTGGAACTTTGTCGAACGTGCGCTACGTGAAAAGGATTACGTTGCCGAGCTATCAGGCTTAGCCGAGCTCCATCGCAAGGCCGAGCAAATGGCGGCGGATATGGAATGGGATTCCGAAGGCGGCAGTGCTGGTTGCAGCAGCATTGGCTCTGACGGGGAGGGTGACCTTCTTTAAAGAGCCCAAGCATAACGTTTTCCTAGCGTGTGTGTGTGTGTGTGTGTGTGTGTGTGTGTGCATAATGAATACTAAACACGTGGGAGCTCTAGAAAAGGGGGGGAAGTTGCATATATGAACGGCGATGTGGAGGAGGCAATGATTTGTCATGAAGAGGAATTAGAATCGGCAGCAAAAGACTAGGCAGGAAGGAAACAGCACCTATCTATCTATAATTCCGAGAAAAATGCCAACGAGTTTTTTTTTTTATGTCGGCGATGTTCAGCATCATGGGAGAGATGGATTCATTGACGCACGCATTATTTATTATTGGGATGGGCTAGATCGAGGTTTAACTAACCGATTAATCAGGTTAGAAGCGAACATACATTAGCAAACTCAAAGAGCGGATAGTCGATGTGTCTGTATCAGCTGTGTTGTATCTCGGCAGCAGCAACATTAAATGGCGTAGTTTAGTTCAAACCAGACAGGCATGTATGTGATCTAATTAACGGGCGGTTTGGCAAAAAGACAGTCGTGTAGATAATAAAAATAAAAAGGGACAAGTCTAGATTTCCCACCAAGTTGGCAAACCAGAAACAAAACAAAGGCAAAGAGGCCATATGGAGAAAAAAAAATTAGAACACCACGCGCTGTCTAAGCAGCCGTCATAAAGGAGAACAATCCACTAAAACACTAAAAACGGCGAAGAACACAGGTAGCATAAACGGATACATCAGAAATAGAAGGCAAAAAAAAGAAGAAGGCAGCACCACGGCCAGTGCCATATCACATCGTTCCTCGTGCGCCATGCGGCGCATCGGGTCGTCGACGACGTAATGAGGTGCCCATGGCATCCACTACCATGGGATCAGAACGAATTGTGTTCTGCACCAGCCAGTCCTTGATTTGACCCTTGAGCGCCGTAATCATGCTAGTGTCATCTTTGAACGGCGCAAACTCTACGTTCATCACAGCTGTGATTTCCTTATCTAGGCCACCTGCAACACCCTCTAGTCGACCTAGGCCCTGTGCCAGCGCAACCTCAGCCTTGCCTGTAGAGCCATCGTTGGGAAACAGGACCGGCCCGAGCTGGGCTAAAGCGATGGCCACGGTGATAGAAAGGCGGCGCAAAAGCGCAATTACTTGAAATTGCACGTAAGGCGCGCGGCCAGCAACCAGCGCTAGCACGGGGTTCATAACATTGGCGAATATTCTAGGCAGGGTCGGGCGAGTGATCAGAGTTATCTCAGCGACAGCCATCGTAGCCATCAGCAGCCAGCGCCAGAAACGGCCATTCTCCATCAACCCAAAGAACCCGAGAATGTACAGCAGCATTGCGGTACCTAGGTAATGCGGTACCAGGCGATCCATAGCTCCGCGTTGTAGATAATCATAGACGGTTGTGCAATGCTTCCACTCATGCACACCAGCACCAAAGCGATCGTAAGCAAAGCGCTTAGCGGGGTCGGTCAGAGTATCGACGGCGGTCTTGAGCATTATAAAGAAGTCGGCTGAGCCAGGCCCGTCCGTGGCGCCTACGCTGGATTTGTCGGGGTGGTGAATAGCAGCTAGTCGGCGGAACCGAGACTTGATTTCGCGATCGGAGGCTGCGGGTGTAACGCCCAAAGCAGTATAGAAGTTGCCCGTCCGGCTTATCTCATAGTCGGCTTCAAGAATAGTATACAGGAGATAGGTGGATATGACGAGCGTTTGGATAATTCGCCGATGTAGTGTGTGGCGAGGCGAGCCGGGGGCTGGATGCGGACTACCAGCACGAATAGTAAGTGTGTACCATAGCGACTGAATCCAGCCTGACACCATCTGCTCGAAGAAGAAGAGTTAGATAGGCAACCACGGATGCAAGTATCGGAGAGTCAAGTAAAATGTGCGTGCTTACACTAGGGAGAAACCACCAGCCAAGAATAGAGAGAGCGCCACTAGAGCTCGACATGACGACAGTTCCTCGCAAAGAGAAATTTGGTTGTTGAATCAACTAGATGCGGACGAAGAAGCTGCTGCCAAAGAAACAAGGCCAGGAACAACGTGATGGCTAAGACTATAGTCGAGCTTTGTTGCCGCTGCTGCACGCACACAAATGCAACGCAATATGCAACATGTAGCAACGGACTAGGATGCGGTGCGGTGCGGTGCACGTCCGTGTGAATCAAGGCCAGAACAACGAAGACTGGAGCAAAAGGACAAGTAGAAGAAGGACGGGGTATAAAACTGAGAAAAATACGGCTTGACTGTAATTGTAGAGAAAAAGAAAAAGCAAGCGTAGCCCAAAAGGACAAAATGGTTAAAAGAAGCCAGACAGTCGCTAAGGCAATGAATGAATAAAGTAGCAAATACGTGCTAGAACAAGTAACAAAATATGTGTTCGTTGTTTTGTTTTCTCCATGTGTTGAACTAAGAAACCTGTCTTCAATTCAATTCTAAGCCCAAGCACAAAACTAACAGAAAGAAAGGCTGCCTATAGGCCATCCCTGATCCCTGCGATCCTTGCAGCTGCATGACAGGTGTCAGGTAAGGTATCATTAGCGACAGCTGGCAAGACAAGGAGTAAGGGTTCAGGCGTCTCAAGCGTCTCAAGCGTCTCAAGCGTCAGGCATGTGCGTAACTCAGTGTGCTGGCTTGGTCGTCCTATGAAAAAATAAAAAGAAAATAAAAACGAAACATCACGTATACTGGAGATGCTCTTTGGAAAACAATGAGCCCATAATTAGGGCATCGCAATTGTGCGTTGCATTTCGGGCACCCGTTTGGCCTTCGCGTTAGGGCTTAGATGCGCACCACACTCCGTGTGCCTTCCTAAAAGCGACATCATGTCATTGAAGATTACGCGCACAGCTAATACAAATGAGAAACAATATATCCACTTTTTCATTGGAACTCGATAGAACGGCCACAGCTACACAACAGCCTTTCACCACACTTGGCGGGCCGGAGGCTTGTTCTTCAGGATGTCGTCAATCTCTGCTAGAATCTCCGGCGTCAGTTTATCGACGACAGCCAGTGCACCCAGGTTCTCTCTGACCTGGTCAACCGAGCTAGCGCCCATGATAGCTGTGCTGACGTTCTCGTTCTTGACTACCCAAGCAAGCGCCAGTTGACTCAGCTTGCAGCCCAACCTGTCTGCAATGGGACTTAGCTGCTTAACCTGCTCAATAATACCATCCCAGGTGCTCTTGTCGGTACGCTTCCAGAAGCCATTGACATATTCAATCTTCGTCTGGGCAAAGCGGGAGTCTTCAGGAATACCCGAGTTATACTTGCCGGACAATATTCCTTGGCGCATGGGCGACCATACAGTCAGCCCTAGGCCAATCTCGCGGTACAAATGCGCATACTCGTGCTCAACGCGCTGGCGCTCAAGCATGTTGTATGCCGACTGCTCGACAATGGGGCCAATCAAGCCCAGTCTATCGGCCACACGCCATGCTTGTGCAATCTCGTCGGCATCCCATTCCGACGTACCCCAGTAAAATGCCTTGCCATTGTCAATCAGCCAGTTGAAGGCACGGACAGTCTCCTCCATGGGTGTCCTGCGATCCGGGCGATGGGCAAAAATAACATCGACGTAGTCAAGCTGTAGCCGTTTTAGGGAAGCTTCGGTAGCTTCAATGATGTGTTTCCGTGAGAGGCCCTTGTTGTTGACCGGAAAATCACCAAAGGCCGACCCAAAATATACCTTGAACATGATGTTAGCAGGTGTATAGCATGGACCTAGACAAGATTGGCTTACCTTGGTGGAGATCACGAGGTCGTTTCGCTTCCATCCGTACTTTCTGATAGCCTCGCCCATAACTTTCTCACTTTCGCCACCAGCGTAGGCCTCGGCGGTGTCGAAGAAGTTGACCCCGGCATCATAGGCAGCCTTCATACATTCGAGAGTACCCTCTTGGTCAACGTGGCCGCCATAGGTAAGCCAACCACCCAGAGACAGGACCGAGACCTGCAGCCCAGAGCGGCCAAGGAAGCGGTATTTCATAGCAGATGAAGTTTCGGAAGACATTACAGCGTAGTGTTGACAGTAGATGTGTGGGGCGGGTGAGTTTGGGCGAGTATGGGCGAGTGTCTATGTGAATGCACTTGCACCGTAGACCAGCTAAATAAAAGACTCGGAGTTCTTGGGTTAAGATGCACGTTTATTTATAGTCGAGCAAAGGGCCACTACCAGACAGCCCCCAGTTAGTTCCATTACTAATACGGAGGGGCCAGCGTTGCATAATCAGCTGTTCATCCTCAAGACAAGATCTGTTAAGAGATGTGAGAGCGGGGCTAGCCTGCTGACTGATATTCCAAGCAGTCACATAAGGCCAACTGTATGCCACTTGTAAAGATCAGGAGCATCCTTCGAGCGCATGTACATGCATGCATATCTGCGGCGAAAACACAGAATCCCGGACGATAAGAGCGGGAACAAAAGATCCTAGTGCTGGGGGAAGTGAGCAACCCATATCACGTGACTGGCACAGAGAGCTCGTGTAACATGACCACAGCATGCCTACTTACACTATCATAGGTTTAGGTCAATTCTGTGGATAGACGATAAATATATTCAATTCAATCCAACGCGGTGGAGAGACGATAAATATATCAATTCAATTCGATTCTGTAGATTTGTGCGCGCAAAAAAAGCAAACGGACAGTATATCGATACACCAAAATAGGCGATAACTGAGAATGCAGCATAGAGAGGCCCTTACCTAAGACTCACAATGTGGTTTCCACTTGCTTCTGTTTGCTTCTCTATTTAGCAAATCTGGCTCAACGTCTGCAAATATGGGTATCGCTGAGTTAAGGCAAACGGGGAGGCGTTATAACCCATGGAAAATCTCTTTCGTTCTCTCTTTGCCCTTCGCACACCTCGCCTCATATCGCCCAACCATCTAGCCAGCCCCAAAAACTCGCCGTGGTCGAGATTAAGGAGAAAAAATGGCAAGCCCAGCTCGCTCTCCAATGATCAGATAATGTTGAAACTACTAACCTGGCTATTTCTTAGCCCGATAGTATTGATCTCCAAAGCCAATCTGGCTTGTCTTTAAGCGAGCCCAGATGTGGCGATGCCATTGACATTAGCTCAACAAACAACGAAGAGGACCTGGCCCCATATAACGAAGGAGAAGAAGACTCTCAGCATCGCTCGCAGTCGGGCAATAACGACAACGCCTGCTACAACTGTGGCCAGCAAGGGTGATTCCAGCTCCTGCAATCCATCTCCTTTCTCCTTGTAACTTGCACCTAACCTTTGTCTTACCAGTCACCGTCGTGTAGACTGCACGGAGCCTAGAGTCTTCACTGGCACCTGCAACGCCTGCAATGAAACTGGCCATATGCGTCGCGATTGCCCAACAAATCCTCCCAAGTGCCAAAACTGTCTCCAGGCCGGTAAGTAGCTTGGTGAAATACCGTGCACCTGTGTGTGCACCTTACAATGCTAATAAGGACACCCGCTACCCTTACAGGTCACAACTTTCGCGAATGTCTTAATCCTCGCTTCATCGATAGAGAGGCCATTGAGGATGTTGGAGCCGATGAGGCCCTTGCCGAAATCTCACTCGCAGCCGATGACAGAGACTGGATCTGGGCCGAAAAGGCCGTCAAGAAATATTCCAAAATCTTCCCGGAAAAGACATACATTGATATCCAGAACGACATTATGAAAGCCAAGATAAACTTGTTCTTCATTGCCTTGCCATCCAACTTGATCAACACTAAAACTCTTATGGATCTTCAAGGTAATCTTGATCGCCAGTATCGTATCAACTACCGATTCTCTCAAAAGTGTCTCCGCCGAGCCGAACAAGACCACTGGCCCGCGACTTTTGAGGAGAATCTCGAGCGCCTCCAGAATGCAGGCGAGCCCGTGGATAGCCTTGACTCTCGGTGCTACCAATGCGGTGAACTTGGCCATGCTGCCAAAGCCTGTCCTCAGGGGAAACGCATTGCTCAAACTAGCGAGGTTACATGCAGCCGTTGTGGAGAGACTGGCCACGTACCCCGAGATTGTGAGTCAAGAGATGCTTGTTTTTTCAAAAGCTAGAATACAAATTCTAACTCCTAAGCTAGGTCTAAATGCCCCTGACGAGCGCTTCGGCTGCAGCACTTGTGGGTAAGCTTCTTCTTCAGCCCTTGTTTTCTCTTTTCGTTTCTTTGCTTTTGCTCTTGCTCTTGCTCTTGCTTTTGCTTCTTCTGCTAACTTGTAGTATCAGTGACCGTGGGCATATCTCGTTAATTTGCACTCGCGGCAACTCCAAGCTACACAGCACCAAGTGTCACAACTGTGATCAAGGCAAGTGATTTCGTTCACCGTGATAGTTCTAGGCTAGTTTATTAACAAACAGTGCAGAAGGCCACATAGCCCGCGATTGCCCGACGAGCAAGACCGATAAGTCTCGTGTCCGGACCTGTCACAACTGCAACGACCCAGGCCATATTGCGAGAGAATGTCCCGAGCCTCGGCGTCAACCTAAAGATGACACGCTACACATACCTGCCGCCGACCCATTCCCGGAAGACTGCACCACGCATGACTTGCATCCGAGCAAGGATTCTTCTGGCTTTGGTGGGCTCAACATATCCCATGGCATCCAGGAATCTTCAACAGAGTGGTGATTTGCTATGCCTTCATACTTACTCTCTCTCAGTGTTTTGCATTTCTTATTTTCTTTTCTCAAGTCGTACAGCACTATCTATTCATAACCCACAGCCTACAAGAAAACAAGATTCACGATAGCATGAAATTGATAACTAGACTCAACCTTTAGCCATCTTATCCAAATGTTTGACATCACAATCATACATGTGTGACTAGGTGATTTTGCCCGGCACCTGCTAGAGATAGTAGGAAAACTCTAGAAAACCATTCAAATTCGGTAGCCATCATAGCTCCAGATCAGCCACTTTTGGGCAAGCTAAAACAGACATGCACAAACTATTTCAAGTATTGAATATTAGGGTAAAGCAGAAAAAAATGACATAATATTTTAAGCAAAGTTGTCATGGCAGAAGAGCACACGATAGCATGAAAAGAAAATAAAAAATAAAAAACCAATCCTGAGCTAGAGGCTAGGGAAACAAGAAAACAAGGCCAAGTCCAGTAGTCGAAACGCTCCATCAAAAGAAAAATCGCAGAGCAAGAAAAGAAAACATGTACCGAATAATGACGAGAAATATGAAACCATCAAGAAAAAGAAAAAAAAAAAAAGGATAAAAAAAAACCAAAGACGTTATGTGGTTACATAGCATCGTCGCATGTCGTAAAGTTGACCAAGAATAATAAGAAAAAATAAACCAAATAACTGGCGTAAGAGATAATAAGAATGTCGAAAGTTGATAATACGATGCGTCGTGTACGTCATGAATGGCAAATCAGCCCAGGTCAGACTGGAAGGACAAAGCAGGCTTCAAGCCAATACCGACTTCTTACGCCGAGAGAACATTCTGCGGTGGCTTGAAGCTTCAGGCTCAGGAGGGGGCACCGGATTAAATGTCCGGCTATTCATCATACCAGGAGGGGGCTCCGATGACCGCAAAAACGCGGCTAGCTCCGACGTGCCAGTTGCGCGACTAATGTGAGCGGGTTCCCTAGGTTCATAGCGTTTCATAGGGGTTCTCCGAGGAGGAGCAACCCCTGAAGAGTTGTTGTCGGCTGTCATACTGTAACCAGTAGAAGCAGCACTAGGGCGACGTCCAGCCGAGGCAAAGCTATGAGCAGACGATTGGCTAGGGCGTGACTGACGAGCCGTCGAGGCGTTTGAAGATGTATCAATAAGGCCATATTTGTCATAGCCTGGAGGCATGTTGACCTGAATAGGGATGTAGCCACGGCCGCTGTGAGAGGTTACGACGCTGCCAGACCGACTTTTAAGTGAGCGGGACTCATTGACATTAGGGGTTGAGGTGTTTTGGATTGAGTTGTTGCGGGAAAAGCGGCCTATCAAGCCAGGCATGCTCGACTTTTTCTTCGGGGGTGCCACAGGTGTACGTGGAGCATTGACTGATAAAGGAACGACAGGTTGGGCCGGGGGTGGCTCGTAGTTCCGGAGGAAATCAGCGAGCGACTCTTCTCTAGCTGGCACTGGCTTGGCGTGGGGCTCGGGCGCAGTAGATTCGACTTCGTCCATGAAATCTTCCTCGTCGCTGAAATCGATAGCGTAAGGATCACGAACACGACGGGTCTTGCGCTGCGGAATAGGCATATCTCCATTGTCGAAGAAAGTGCCATTAGAGTATCCCGCGGGCCGCTTCAGAAGAGCAGACTGTGAAGTCACGCTAGAGTTAACTGACACATCCGTGCCTCGGGCTGATCCTTGGCTCTTGCGCAGTTCCGAATCGGAATCCATTAACCTTGTGCGAGGTGTTACAATTGTCGATACGCCAGGGCGAGGTGTAGCAGTAATAGCACCACCACCCACAGCACTGGGGGGTCCACGGCGTATAAAGTCGATCAGGTCGGCGTTGTTCTCACGGCTGTCGACAGCGGCATCACGAGCCATCAAACGATGGCGTTTAGAAGCATCCATAGACCCCGATGTGTAAAGTCTAGCGGAAGCAGAGTTTGTAGTTCGCATGCTGCTAGACCGACCAACACCAGCGTTTGGTCTCATAGGGGGGTTGTCGCCACCCGGAGGCCCAGTGGAACGAATAAAATCAGCAAAGTCCATGGTAGAGTCACGCTTAGCACGTGCGTCGCGGGCCATCGTATTCATGCCGCGGGGCTTGGCTACCAAAGGTGATGCAGTTGCTTTAGCAGGAACAATGGGAGGCGCACTGGTTTGCGGTTGTATGGGGTGAGAAAGGAGTGGGTTTGGCTGAGCCGTGTGGGCAGAACTGACTGAAGCCTTGCGGGGAGGTTCAGGAGAGTTTGATTCCGAGCGAGGAAAAGTTAGTTCGCCAGCCGTGTTTGCTCTGCGGGGCGTTCGTGGCATAGCAGGACTACCACTGCGTGGGGACTGTTGCAGAGCCATGTTAGTAAAGGGGGGTTTCAAGGGAGGGAAAATAAAAAAACTCGAAATCATTGATGCAAGGGATACACAACACAATAATAATAATAAAGTACTTACATCAATGTTACGCATATTTTCAGGAGTAAGCGTGTACTGAATGGTTTGATCGCTTTGAATCAGCTCCTCAAAATTCTTAGCCATGTCTCCAGCCTTGCCCAAATTGCTTTCTTCAGATGTCCGGACAAGCTTCAAGCGGCTTCCAGTAGCGGATCCCGCAGAGCCAGAAGTATGAATAGGACGTGGCGGAATCTTATCCTCGAAGGATGAAGTCGAGGTGGGACTAGGGTGTTCCTGAATGGGTGTGATTTTGGTCTGACTTCTCAAAGCAGGAGCCGAAGGGCGATAGGACCGCTCAAGGGAGGCATCGTCAATCTTAGCCTGCCCAAGGACAGGCGACTTGGAAGGCCCCGGATTTGCAGAAGAGGAAGAAGTCTCGATAAACTGAGGCACGCGGGGGGGGTGATGAGAATTAGAATTAGCAAGAGGAGAAGATGCCTGTGCTGGAGCCCTAAAATATTCTTGAGGAATAGTAGGTGATTGTGCCATAGCAGCGGCAATGTGAGGGGCCAATATTTCTGTGTGCTTAATTCTGGGTTGCTCAGCGTCATTGTTGTAAATAGCAAGTTTATTGATCGGAGCATTGCGAGCAACACGTTCAGGGTTGCGGGGGGGTGGGCCGGGAGAGGCGCATGCCATTGAAGGTTCTTGCTCTTCCATTATAGGAGAAGCAGATACGCTGCTTGTGTGAGAGACGCTAGATGTTCTCACCCGTTCTAGAGTGTCAATAGATGATGCACGTGATGCCACAGGACTTTTGGGGCCGCCAACTTCAATTATGCGAACAGAGTTGATACTATTCGTACGCTGAACGTCTTGAGAGTTAAAGCCTCGAGTGGTGTCTGAGAGATTGGGCGAAGCGGAGCCAGTGCTAATAGATACGCGCGCTGAGGTGAGAATCTCTGGCTCCTCTTCGAGTTCATCAAGTTCTTCATCCTCAAGTGTGATCTCCTTATGATCAATACGTGTCCGATGAGTAACGGGGATGCTCGTCTGAATGACTAGAGGAGATTGGAAACCACGACTCCGGCGCTTGGAAGGCGCCGGAGACGCAGGGAGAGAATCATGAGGCCGATCGGCTTGTGAATCAATGCTACACTTTTCAAGGCTAGACGTATGCTCACTTGTGAGTTGGGTTTCGGCAGCTTCCGGTGCTTCTTCCTTTACCGAGTTCACAACTGGCTCTCTAATCTGTACCTGATCTGGGCCAACAAACTCGACATTGTCTGTACCAACAAAAGCAAATGGAACAGGTTCCGGGCTCGGAAGAGAGTAGGACCGCTTTCTCGGCTCCAATGATACATCATCCGCAAATAGAACTGGTGTGAAGAAGCCCAATCTCTTAGAAGAAGGAAGCATCATGAAGCTCTTTGGCCGCAGAATCGCTGCAGAAGTGCTAAGCAGATCATCTGAAACTGATTTCTCATCTTCACTGTATGATACGAGGCCGGGTACCTCAATCTCGTTAACATCGTTGTCGGTAATAGGAAGAGGAACGTTTTCAGGGTTGAGAATGGCAACTTTAGGAGGAACGACCTCGATTTCAGGTCGTAAGTTAACTTCTTCGACAACGGCTGGTTCTGACTGACTATTACTAGCATGTCGTGCGTGGTTACCCTTAAAGGCATCTCTGGGTTCTCTGGGGATATCATTGGCGGGTGTTCGAATACGCTTCTTCCATGCGCGCCAAAGACGGCCCAATGTCCGATCCAGGGCGACACGCTCCATGTCTAATTCCTCGACTGATATGCGATCGGCGGTATCATTGTGCTTCCTAGTTCCATCGTGGAGATTATTTTCGAACTTTGCGCAAACTCTTTGGTAACTAGCTTGGCCAGCAACCACCAGGGCCTGCTCTCCCATAAACTCTAGAATGGAAGTTAGGAAGATTGCCACAGCAGGTGACACGGCTTCATTGCCCTCATCACAAACATCGAGGCCGTCTTGTTCCAAAAAGAAGTCTTCGTCTTCTTCTTCCAAATCGCCAAGAGAGGAGTAGACCATGCAGCGTAGGCGGGTGCGTTTCCACACAAGTTCTTGGTCCCAGTCTGAATTGGTATTAGAATATTCCTCTTCAGAAAGCCCTTCGTCGGACCCGCCGCCAAGGTACTCTCTAAGCTCCTCGTCAGCAAGGTTAATCGCGTCCTTGGCTAGCTTAGGCTTGAGAACTTCAGCGACAGCGGGACGAAGGGCTGATAATGATGTGCCACGGGCGCGATGAAGGAAGTTGAAGAGAAGCTGGTCCAGGAAAGTGTTGACGAGCTTCAGAGCACCAGGGGTGACAATTGCAGGTTCAGATGATGGTTCAACTCCGTTTTGGTCATACCAAGTATCGGCGTGGGTGTCATGGTCACTTGTGATTATTTGGGAAGCAGCAGACTCAGCAATGAAAGCTGCTTCAGGTGAGATTTGTAAGGGAGGAAACATCATAGACAGACTGCTTCCGCTGTATGCTGAGGGTCTGTCACTAGAGAAGCTCCGAGTTCGCGATCGCAACACCCGCGGTGAAGCCATTGCAGAGGATGGCCGCGACATGCTTTGAGAGTCGGAAGCACTCATATTTGATGGCAAAAAAAAAGGGCTTCAGCAAACTAGGGCAATAAAGCGCGCCAATGCAGTGAGGAAACGAGTGCGCGTTACACCGAATGACATATACGGTGTGAAAAGACCAGAATCAACACAAAGCACAGTCCACTGCAAGGCACCCTTTACTAGTTCCGGGCGTGGCTGCCGTTTCTTGTGCCCGTTTGTTCGCTTGATGATCTGTGGTGACACGAAGATTGTCTGTAGACTTAGTAATCTCTGAGAATACAAAACAATATGCTGTGCTCCCTTTTTTAGCAAGGCTTGGAGAAAACGGGTGTTGGGAGCGAAACAGACACGGCTATGTGAATGGGCAAGCACGGAATAAGCACAGGACGGCACACTCTTGAATGTTTGAGTGTGTTTTGAAATGCAGGTATACGGTAGTAGTCCAGAGGGGCGGAAAGTAGGTAATCAGGACGAGGTCGAGGTTCAACTATGTAATGGCTGTGATAATTACGGAAAAGAAGGCGAATCGGTATGCCGAAAAGTCAAGACGTGACCGAGTGAAGAGATAGGGCAGGCAGCGAAAGGATTGAAGGTGCCGTACAGCGGTCGTCTGTATATACAAAGAATGAATGACGGTTAGAATTTGACGGTGGAATTGAATGAAGGCAAATGGAAAGGAAACAACGAGATAGCCGGGAAGCAAACAAGCAGCATGAAGTGTTTTGAGGCTGGTTGCTTGGTGATGCTTTGCGCTACAACGTCTAGCAACAGAAGCCGACGGATTCTGGAGAAGAATGCACGGAGGCAGATGAGAAGAGAAAAGAAAGAAATAGGAACAAAAGGTTATAGCTGTAGAGAGGGACCATGGAATATGAATAATCTAATAGCAGAACAGAAATGATCGACGGACAAGCCACCAGGCAAAGCGCCGAAAAAGACCAGTACAGAGCCGGGTTGTTGACTTATTACGATGTCTTGGACTAGCAAAGATGGCTTGCGCATCATTGCCTCTCGCAGAGGCTACTAAAAAAGACCATGGCTTGGATCACGGCGTTGTCGGTGGTGAAGGAGGGATGGTTGAGGAGCTTTGTGGACTTTCATACCTATTGATTATGAGTTGGTGGATTCCCGAGACTCTAGGGTCCTATTATAATGCCCAGCTAATTGATGGAAACCAAGCAAAGAGCTTGACCAAATATTGGTGGAATAGCAGAGCGAGAGAGAACAGAAATTGGAAAGAAAGGAGGAGAAGAAGAAGAAAAAGAGAAAGACAACGAATAGAAGCGAATAACGAGCAAAGGGGACAGTCTATCTATCTTGGAGGGGATGGATGATATCAACGAAGAGAAGGTTAAGGAGTGTCGTTGGAGGATATTTTGAAGGGAGAGAAAAAGGGAGAAGAGAATCACGGCTCTTGGAAATATTGGGGGTGGGTGGCAGGAGAAACACGGAAAAGAAGAAGGAGGAAAAGGGACAGAAAAGGGAGTCAGAAATAGCACCAGAAGCAGAAAGAAGGATAATCAATAGAAGGAAAGAACTGCCTTCATTGAGTCTATGCCTCCTAGAAGAAGTAAGTGCCGGACTGGAAAGAGGGAGGAGAGACAAGAAAACAGGAAAGAGGAAAGAGGGAAAGAGGGAAAGAGGAATAGGGAATATGAGTGCATGCCACCTTAACATATCATAGCATGGGGCTCTACTTCAAAGCCAGAATAGAAACAGCAAGAGCAAGTAAGATGGTGAAATCAGAGCGTGCGTGTGTGTGTGTGTGTGTGTGCACGCACAGGTGGCTAGTGAAGGCTTCAGGCGACAAGGGGAATAACGTGCCTTGACTTTGAAGCCTGCTGAAGATCTGACTATAGTCGCACTTTCTGTCTTGAACCTCGCTATTCTGCTTTTTCCGTCTCTTTCTCCTGGTCTTTTTTGGCTTCTGTCCCTGTCCCCTCTGCTGCCGTTTTCTTCTTGAGAGCTTGCATCCTTTCAAAAGTCAAGGGGTCTCAATTCAGGATGTTAATTCTAATAAAACAGTTTAAAAACACAATAAAACAATCCTTCCCAACTGGGGCGGGCAGATGTTTGGGGCTGGATAAAATCAAAGAATATATCGCCAAGGTAAGATTTTTGGTGAGCGCCCCCTACCCCCTTCTCTTCATCAGCATATTGTGAACGCAAACAGACGGGAAAAGAGAGAGAAAAAAAGATTGCGATCACAAACAATTGCTTCTGCAAGCCATTGTTCGCCGTAGTAGCTGGGAGTGATGTGATGTGATGACAAGGCGCAACTTTGGGTGGCTGTATTTCGGCTCTCGTCTTACCCAGCAACTTGTCCCTTCTTTGCTGTGTTCGGCCCTCAGTTTCCCTTCGTTAAGTGTAACATTGTTCGCTGTGGTGTTTACATTGTGTACCATCAATGCGTAGCTTCTCCTGCTTCGCATGTTTATGCTTTGTCGTTGTTCCCAATATTTGCTTTTTTCAATACTGTGGCTTAATTTTGTTGGTAGCTAACAGAGCCTAGGTATCATACAAGGCCCGTCTGCCTCTCTCCTCTCTTTTTCTCGCCCGAGTTCATGTCATCTGTTTGTACCTCCCTCTAATACTCAGATAACGGACTCAAGTTGCTAAGGGCAGATGGAAGCAAGTCGGGCCAAGTCTGGTTACAACTGGGGCTCGACAAATTCCACATCCCTGAAAATGCCACAAGATGCCCCCGTAATGGATGCGGTGAGTCTTGACAGCACCACTGACTCGCAACAGTGCTACTCCTAGGCAATGGATAGCAAGAGGAGATAATGTTACTTTATCCAAATTAGCCATGTATCGTGAAATAAGCCATAGCATGGGGCTGGAAGTTTCAAAAAAGCAGCTGCTAATATAGCTCATACGACATTTTTTCATAAGCGTTGTTCTAGCAGTCTTCTGTTTTCCGTCTAGGAAGGTCTGAGAAAGGGACTAACGAACCCAAACGGAGACTACCTAAGCCCCGAACTGGAACGCGTGTTGATGTTTTGTGTTAATTCTTTTTTTTTCAGTGTGGTTTGATAATGGTCGGCTTTTGTCCAGCCAAACATAATCCATAGTATGAATGAATATTGCAGGCAAACAAGGAAAGTTGGCGGCGTGTCTGCCTTAATTCCAAATAGCAGGGCAACCCGAACGGAAATATAAAGAAAGCACAGACAAACGGAAGAAGGGGAAACCAACATGAGGGAAAAAAACAAAAAGGAAATGAAAGCCAGGAATGTCGCAGGTACCAAGCTCGCCATAACGCAAAGCAATACCACTCACTAGACAGCCAAGGCAAAAAAGACCTGCACCCAAGACCTTGATAAATGCTGACTTTCAGCAAGCTGAAGTTGCACTATATCTGGCTGCAGTGGGTAGAGAGGACGTCAACTCACCTCACCTACCTACGCCTTCTGCTCGGCTCACATGTGCATGCACGGGCCCTGTCCTCATTCTTCCCTTGCCAGTTAAGGGCCGTGCCTTACCCTTTCCTGACCCTGTCCTTTCGATGCTCACACTTGGCCGGAAAAATCAATGTCAGCCTAAGTCGGAATAGGTCAGGGCAAGGTCCAGAGAGACAAGGATAGACCCCTAGGGCACTCGCTACTAGCTTGCCATCTTGATATCGTATCTGAGTACATTATGCAAGTATACATAAGTATACATGTATATACATGTACGTGTACATGCTGCAGGCACGGGCTGCGTGCTTACGGGGCAATCTCATGAGCGGAAACTCGTCTTCTCGCACTCTCATTCGCTTGTAATTGCATTTTGCTTTGGCTCTATTGAGCGTCCAGACTGAGAACTGCGAATCCTTCTCACAGCAGACTGGCCTATCCCAGCCTGCTTGTGCTGCATTTTGAGCATTCCTCCTTGGTCTGTTTTGCAGCTTCTCCCTCGAACCATTGACCCTACTCCTGGCTCTAACCCTCCACTTTGGCCAACTTTTGTTCCTTACCCCTTTTCGTTGGACTCTTGGCCACTTGTTGAAGACTCCGCCATTTAGCTCTTGGCTCATTTTTGGACATTTATGCAGCAAGCAGGGTAGAGGACGTAGGTACAGTGCAGGCTTGACGGGATGAAGGAAAAAAGGGCATTTCAGATTTATTCGCGACGATCATGAGACGAATTCCACTATCAGAGCAAGGGATGTATGTGGTCGTAAACTAGAGTATGCTATGGATAAAATCTTTGAAGATATTCAAGGGGATATCCGACAGACAGACAGCCTCATGCTCGCAATTATCAGCCAACTAGGAACGCGTGAAAAAGGAGATATTCCAGTAGCGCTCGGATGTATTTTGTTTCTATGAGGCAAACAACAAATTTTTACGCTGCGAAAGACGCATGAAAAACTTAGCCGGCTGCATACATGTAACTCGTACCTGTACTGTACCTGCAATCGTTATGCAAAAAAGCAAACGAGACGGTGAGCTGACGAAATAAAGCTGGTGGTTGAGGGTGGCTCTGACAGTGACAAGCGAAACGTACTGTATTGGATTATTTTACGTGCACCTACACAAGCGAAACGAAAAGATTGGCTGTGGATCACTGGTCATTGGGGAGCGAAGCCCATCAACCTCCCACTTAACAAGCGAGGTAGCCTTGGCCCTTGCTGCTGTCTTTAGCAGCATGTGTTTCGTATTCGAGCGGAGCAACAGCGCACAGTGCCATGTAGCCAGCGCATTGAATTGAAGCACTTCCCAGTATCTATTGTTTGCTAATCACTCCACACCTGGCCACATACTAGAGGGGGACTACGTGGGGAAAGAAGCATGACACTAAAGATGGAGGGGGACGGACGCATGTGCCTTCTGCGTGAACAGCTGAGAGCTAGGACAGAGGAAGGAAGATATGTGCCATACCTCTTTCCTCTTGCAGAGCTGAGGATTCAAGAGGCGCATCATTCGTCATCCTTCCTTTTTGTCTGTTCAAGCCACTTTTTCTAACAATGCTAGGGTTTTTTTTTTCTTCTTTTTTTTTCCTACGCATTTGTGTAGTAGCCTGGCTGATGGATCATAAATCCCCTTGCATGTCTACCTAAGGCAGTCTTGTTGTCTCTTCTCTTACCACTCTGTGTTGAAAATCTTGAAGATCTACAACGGTGACATTCAAGACCCGGCTTCGGCCTAGGTGCACCTCGATACGATAGCTCAGCCGCTCGCTCTGCAGGAAAAAAAAGAAGAGGACAGCAAGGATTTTATTGGGGGAGGGGGGGGATTTTTTCTGCCTCTTCCTGCTGCAGTTGCAAGCTGAAAGAAATTGCCTTCGTCACGATGAACAGGAAGGTAAATGTAATGACCAATCTTCCCACCTCTCTCCAGAGGGCCAAGAACAGAAAACAGCAGCTAGACCCGTAGCTAGCAAGCTCCGGCCATGGTAGTGAGCGTGTTTACGACATGTTCTGATTTCGCCTGGCCTCCTGTTAACTGTATGCATAGTCCGTCATGGCAGCCATGACATGATGATAATCGATGGGGAATGAAGAGCACTGACATCTTTTGTTCCAGGGGCGGCATCTTCGAGGATCGCTTTTGCTCATAAAATGCTAAAAGGCCAAGCCGAACCAGTAGCCAGGGTCAGTCTGAACTTCACAGCTGGAGGGGGCTTGTTGTCATGACTCTAATTAACCAATTGGCACCTGAGAGCCAGCAGGCCAAATACTAGGCTCTGCACACAATTTTACTCTGCACTACCTTCCATCTCATGGAGAGCAGCAACAACGCAAACTCAAATCCAATCCAATCCCAGCCCTTTCCTATTTCCTTTTTGCTGCGGCTCCTGTCGATCTTGTGGCTTGCCTGTGATCTGCTCCCCAAGGAAGATGCAGCTTTTTTGGGGTTATTTTTCCAAAGGGTGAAGAGTTTGGACAGAGGCGATGCAGACTAGCCTGCACAATGGCTTTTTCATTGGCTGTTTGCAGGTGTCGCTGTGGCTTTTTCTCCCTTGGCTCAGCCTGCCTGCCTGCCTGCCTGCCTTACCGTCACAAGACAAATATCAGAAGAAAAAGAAATCAGAGGTGGCTACTATCACCACCAAAGCTGCGTCTTGGCCGCCTTGGCCAAAATCGAAACAGCCCCTGTCTTCTTTGCCAGAGCAATTCCGATGGGCTCAGCTGCAAGCTTACAGTTCCCTTTTTCGAAAATAGGTCCAGCTGCTTGCTTGTTGCCAGAGCTGTTGATGGCACTTCAAAGAAGGGCTCGAGTGTAGAAAACTCCAAGCTACATGCTTACAACAAGATGGAGTCAAGCCTAGGTTTCATTTAGACCCTAAGCTCGTAGCAACCAACCCAAACACCCATCCCTTGCAGGTAGGCTTGTCTTGTCTAGTTTTCTCTATATATATACCCTTACAGTACTTTATCTGCGATGTGATGGCGGGGTGGTACACGCATACACGTAGAGTATCCAACCAAGGCCGACCGACTGAATGGCAGAAACAGCTTTGACTGGGCTGGCCACACTGTCTTGCTCGTTTTATTTGTGTGACCGCGACGTTGATGGCTTGGTGCTGGCCGTGACGGTAAAAGAAGGCGTCGCACATGGGCGAAAAAGGGGGTTGCCTGACAATGCTGTATCTACGCACTGCGCCCAAGGGTTGCAACCCAGCCCTGGGGTTACTGTGATTACGTAAGCACACACACGATAGAATGCGCCGCACGAACTGGGCGACGCCGTGCATTCTCGTGCTTGTATATCGAAGACTAGAGTTGGCCAACCTGCAAGACCCAAGAACCCAAGGTGTGACAGAAAATAGGCTGCACTGACTTGGCCCGGCATAAAACGCAAAGAGGCAAGTCTGAGTGTGTGCACTTATCTGTGAAATCAAAGCTGAATTCGCGTGGTCCGAGGACCAAGTCATTGCGGCCTAGCCTGTGCTCTATGTGTTTTGCTCTATGGTACAAAGTGGCTAGCAATGTATCTATCGCTGCCTTGATGTGTCAATTGCAGCAGCAGTAAGCCGAGAAAGTGCTGTTACTAGTACAACTGACTTGGGCAAAAGTGCGACATGTTAATTGACAGTCGCACATGGTTACAGGGCAGGCGGGTGTAAGTACATGAAGATAGTGGTACATGAGACCATGGGTTATAGTGAGCCTTGCATCGCATTGGGCCAGTCAAGGCTTGCTGTTACAGAGGAGGTCAGTAGGCCAGCTTGTGCAAGCCAGTGCGTGCAGTGCTCTGCAACCTGCTGTATCAGGGAGGGCATGACGTTGCCAGCCAGACAGCAAAGCATAGTCGGTGTGCTGGCGGGCTGGAACGAGATGAGTTGGAACGAAATGTATGGAAGCACAGCGCAGGTGAAAGAGGCAAGTGATAGGAGGGCCAAGGGACAGAGAAAAATGAAAGAATAAGAAGAAGGAAAAAGGACGAAAAAGACCTGCAGGCTGGTGGGCACACCTGCAGCTTGCCGGAGGGCTGGGGGACTATTTTGTGAGGAGAAAACATACACTGGAGGGTGACGGCAGATAGGGACTTTGGCTGTGTGCAAGAATATGTTTCAGTGTTGAGAGCTGAAGAAGAGGAAGGGGACGAAGAAGAATGAGAAGAAGAGAAGAAGAGAAAGAAGGGGTGAAGCAAGGCCATGTCCCATCACAGAGGCACGGCCGACACACATACACACGCACTCCTCGTACATATCGTGCATACAACCACAGAACATATCTCTGTGCTTTAACTCTCCATCTTCCTGCCGTTTCCCCCATTCATGATCACTTGATTGACTGCCTTGTGTTTCTTGCTCCTCCATGTAGTGTTTCCAGAATCACCGAATGCCGTTCCCAGGCTGTGGCATACTTCGCTGACTTGTACACAGTGGCCGCACTAAAAAGTCCCTTGGCTTCTCCTGTCCAGTTTGAGCTGCTTTGTGTCTTCAGCTTCCTCACACACCTTGGTCCGGGAAGACAGCGCCAGCAGGTCGCCAGACAAACCCAACTGCATCCAGCTGTCGGTGGCGGAAGAGGTGAGCATGTGCGGGTAGAGAGCTTGAAGGCCCGCGGCGATTGGACTAAGAACGAGGACTACGGGAGAAGATATGGGAATGGAGACATGTAACATAGCAAGGGATGCTGGTCTGACGGCGCGGCTGGCGGAAGAGAGAGAGAGAGAGAGAGAGAGAGCGAGGAAAGAGAGAGGCACACAACCAGAAAGCCAGACAGCCACACAAGACACGTGTCTCTCTGCCTTGCCAAGCATGCAAAAGTTGCCTGGTTTGAAGCAGGAATGTGGCAAACAGAAAGAGCTTGCTATGCCTGCTCGATGGCCTCGTTTCTGACACTTTGCTGTGGGAGACACCTCGATGGCCAGAAACTATGTGTCATGTGGTCCACAGGCGACAATACCTGTAGGGGACACAAGCAGCCGGGTCTATCGCCTAACCAACCTACTCTTTGCTGCGGCCTTTGAGCCGTGGGCTGGGTGGCGGCTGTTTGGAGATGTGAGATGTGGCGGTGGCTGATGAAGGGTAATTGCACCGGCGCCGAGGTGCCGCGTGCTTGGGCAGCATGGAAGCGCCTATATAAGATGGACGTGGTATTGCGCTTGCTAATAATGCGCGGGAGTAGATGCGGGTGGTGACCGACGGCGAGCAATATGCAACAGACGCTCGCTATTCTTCTGCAGAGATTCTGGAATGCGGCAGGTGGCGGGGATGTACAGCCCTCAACGGACAGCTTGTCTTGTAAAAGTACATATATGAAGCGTGGATTGCGACTGTGCGCATGTAATGTACATGCATATGTACTTGTAAGCGGGTATAGACAGTGAGTGGTGGGTGTATCCCCAAGCGTGATGCCGGTGCGAATAGATGATAGGATGGGTATTCGATAATTGGGCAGGTTTCAACTACGGTAGACATGCACTGTTATTGACTGGGACGCCAGGTTTTTGATTCGGAGTTAATAAAGTAGATTCAGCGCAGGTAAATGAACAGCAGTAGGTAACGTTGGTGACACACAGACCGAGATATTCCGCTATTGCAAGTATGAGAAAGGCAGAGCAAGAAAACAGATGGTAACAATGGCCACAAGTAAGACAGCTAGAGAGATAAAGTCAACAAGGCAATCAAAAGCACACAAGCATTCATAGTTGGGCTGGGCCCCTGCCTCCCAGATAAGTGATGTGCTACAGCATCTCTCCCCCCTCCTTCATTTTCATCCCACACTGATAAACTCTGGGATCAAGAAGAACTTGCCTTTGATGCTAGTGGAAGTCACCCGGTTTTCAAGCCGATTGGACTTGACACTTGGCCTAGTAGCCGGGAACATGTAGCTAATGCGGAGAGCGGCACTGCAAGATGTGGTCAGCTTCATGCCTTGGATTTGGCGGCTAGTACAGTACTCAAGACTTACCAGTGGCTTGAGCCCCAGGCTCCGTCAGCTTTCCAGGGCTTGAGGCTGGGATTGCCTGAAGGTCGGCCTTGAAGTCAGGCTCCACTGGCGAGTTGCCCGTGCTTGTAAGTGAGCTGAGGGACGTAGAGCGATTGCCAGACCACGGAGTCTTGGCCGCTTCAAGGCTATGGAGGTGGTTAGTGAGCCACTGGGGCGGAGAAACAGTTTTGTTAGCAATATCGATAGCAGAGATAGAAGCATCTGAGGTAGTAGTAGTAGTAGTTGCACAAACACCCTGCAGACTAGGAGTCGGCATCCCCTTTTCGTGGTTGTGGTCGGAGCGGCTGTGGCGTAGACGGCATCCCGACCCTAACTGGTGCTTGCGCATTTCCGTGACAATCTTGGCAATCTGCTCAAAGCCGTTGGGACGTGGGGGTTGGCGACAAGCAAGGCAAAGGAAGCCACGGGGGCATTGCATGCCTTGGGTTTGCTGCTCATGGCAGCTGCGGGGACCGCGAACAATGCCAAAGCGACAGGGAGACACAAGGACTGGCTGCGTGGAAGGGCAGCGGGAGCACTGGTGAGCTTCGTAGATGCACATGGTGAGTAGTCTGGCGATGCTAAGAAGAGTAGTCTGGTAAAGCACTGGGGGGATAGGAAAGACTGACTGACAGCTACTCCTGGTAGATGATAGATGGACGGAACGCTAAGCAACGAGCAGGAGAAGACAGAGAACGACAGCAGAGAGGAGTAGCAAGACGGCGGGAAGACTGTGATCAAGGCGGCGATGGCAAACAAGAACCGACCAAGCTGCTGGGCTGTGACAGCAGCCGCCCTCGTATATATACCCCATCATCGCAATGGGGCTTCTTTATTCGACGCAAAGTGCCTGTCTCATTGTGGGAGCTCACAATAGAACAAAGAAGCACAGTGCTGGAGGGCAGAGCATCCATGTTACAGCACCGGGAAGCTGGTGGGTTTTCTTTGTATCATGGCTGAGACGAGAACAAAGAGTAGCAGAGCGACACTAGCCAAGCTTGAAGATTTCTTTGCCGCGAGGGTGAAACCGAGAACAAGGGAGCGCAAGAAAGGCGTTTCCCGAGCCAACGGCCCTCATTGTTCAAGACTATTGCCTAGCTGGCGTTTCCATTGTCTGGCCTGACGTCTATGTCGGTTCTTTGATGACGAGTGATGATAGATGGATGTCACGTGACCTGGATCAAGAACCTCGGGGCTAGTTGCGAAACAAAGAGAGAGGAAATCCTTCGCTTCTGCCATACATGCTCAGGCAAGTTCTATCACATTCCGACGTGTCTTGGGTTTGCTTCGTGACTGGAATCCCAGCGGCGTGCCCCGCTCCGAAGCACCGATCCAGGCCGTACGGTGGAGGCCGGCTTCAATAGTTGCGTCTAGGGTTAACAACCCCAAGGACATGGCCGCTGCCGCTGGCTTCCTGGGCTCCCCACGAGTGCCTTTGGGCAGAAAGCTTACGATTGGCAAGGTAGTTTTCTTTCTTTGCTACTTCTCATTCCTTGTCCCCACTGACACAATCCTGAAGGCTACTCAGATCCCTGCTTAATGGGTATTACTTATAGCGTCACCGTGGCCGGGCTAGGCGCTGGCCCAAGCCAGCTAGATAAGCTGGGCAACTTAACTAACATGATATTAGCATGTGCTGGCTTTGTGCATTGTCCCAAGGCATACTCACTTCCCTTGCAACTGAACACGAAGAGCTTTACATATTCCTTTGCGCAATATAGCTAGTACTAAGAATAGACACAGGGGACGCTTATGTATAGTCACACTCTTTTTGCGCATAGGCGTGACACTATTAGGCAGATAGCTGAGACAACAGTGAGGTCAGGCATTATCAGAGGCTTGGATCACAATGACGGATGCATCTGTCTTGGGCCGAATGGCTATTGGAGACTGTGTGCCGGGGTGCTGTCGGTATGCTGAGCTATAAATCCCACGGTTGGACATGTTTGCCGTTTTCACGGCCTCTTGGTGTCTGATTTTGTTCTTGTACCCTCCTGCAACTCTTCCATCCACCAACGGCACATCCTTGTTTTGAGGTACCTGAATCTTTCCAAGCGATCAAAGCCTGCCCTCCCCTTCGCGATGGCAAAGACTCATATGCGCCCTACCGAGGAGGCTGTCCACTCGGTTTCTTCTTCATCTTGCACTCCAGCGAAGCCTCTTCCTCTTCAATCGGACCCCCCATCGACGTCCACAGAACAGCAGACGCAGAAATTTACAGCCCGCTACATTGATCCATTCGAGTACTATGATGGGCTTCTTGGTTTTGGCGAAGACAAAAACTGGAACTTGGAGGCGCTGTTTCCCGGCATCAAAGACAAGGGAAAGGGCAAGCGCAAGTCTGCAGAGAGGCTGGCCGCTACCACTCTCGCCGAGCCCACCAAGGATCTAGACCAGGGCCGAAAATGGGCGAATGTTGAGCCACCACTAGCACTATACAAAGTCCCCGAGGGCTGTCCAGCTGCGGTGGCAGAGTTGGCAGTGATTGCCAACAAGAACATCATGGCCCAGGCCGCCCAAGAAATGGCAGACGATGAAGCTGAGCAGGCCAAGAGAACAGAGGCTGCTGCAGCGGCAGAAGCAAGGGCTCTGGCTGAGAGACAGCGGCTAAGGGAGACAGACGAGCCTTACTTGCCGATTATATTGCCCGGGCAAATGTCTCAGGATACAGTCTCCGTCACTGCTGGCGACAAGTCTGGCGACGCAAAGGCCGCATCACAGAGAAACCCTAGCCAAGCCTCGCTCTCCAACTCCAGCAGCACCAAAGACTCGACCTCCCGCGAGATCGATACCGCATCACACCTAGCCGCGAGCAAACCCGAGCAAAAGACACGGCGGCAGGCTTTTGCGCGCCTTGCTGTTCATGCCAAAAACCCTTCATTGTGGGCTAGTCCCCCGGCAGGGGAAAGCAGCATGGCCGGTGCGGCCAAGGGGCTTTTGCGTACGCTGTACAGACGGAAGCCCACGACAGGTGCTCTAGGCCCTAACCAAAGCTTACAGAACACAGACGAGCAGATCTGGGACCGCATGCGGGAGGTCCAGGAGCAGCGAGTTAAGGAGAGGCAGGCGAAGATAGAGCTACAGACAAGAGAGGCAAAGGTAGAAAGCAAGGGGAAAAAGAGGGCATCCGGGGTCCAAGTGTAAGTGAGCAACGGGCATTCACCCTCCTTCTTTTCAGAGATTACTGCACACATTCTTACTAGTTGTTTAGTGAATGCGTGTCCTGTCTAGATGACTTTGACTCCCGGGCCACCGTTGGAATCACGTGCCACAGCTACTGCTTCGAATGTTTCGAGCGCTTGATCCAAGCCTGCACAACCAACGAAGCCCAATGGCCGCCAAAATGTTGCCTCAACACAATCGACTTTAATCTCATCAAGCGCTACTGCTCGGCCAGCCTGCGTCGCATCGTCCAAGAGCGGAGCTATGAGTGGAATGTGCCTGCATCTGAGCGGGTCTACTGCAACCAGGCCGGCTGCAGGCTTTTCATTGCGCTCCCCGGCATCAATCAAGCCGAGCGTAGGGCAACCTGCGGTGCTGGCCACCGTACCTGCACTCTGTGCCGAGGCCCGCACCATGGCCAGGGGGATTGCCCAGACGACCAGGGCCTGCAGCAGATGTCGATATTGGCTGGCGAAATGGGATGGAAGCGGTGCATTAACTGTCGTGCTATGGTGGAGCATCGCGAAGCCTGCCAGCATATGACGTGTCGTTGTGGCGCGCAGTTTTGCTATGTGTGTGGCCAGCGATGGCGTTCGTGTAGCTGTTCAATGGCCGATCTCAGCCGTGTTAAGCAGGGTTCAGCGGCGAGGGCACATGAAAGACAACAGCGCGAAGCTGCCGAAGCCGCCGAAGCCGAGGAGCTACGCCAAGCATTAGCCCAGATCGAAGAGCTCGAGCGAGAAGAAGCCCGCAAAACAGAGCTACTACGCCAGGAGCACGCACGTCTAGAGAAAGACCGCCGCAGAATCGAATATACCAGGCGAAAGACGGCAGAGCTGGAGAGGCAGAACCAGGTCGAGGAGACCTTTGCCATGTACAGTGAAGCAATGGAGGCCTTGGGTGAGATGCAAATAGCACAGATGGTCAAGGACCAGGATGAGGCCAGGAAAGCGCTCAAGGAAGAAGCTACGGAAGCGCAAAGGCTGATGGCCGTCCGCAATGCCGCCGACAAAGAAGCCGTGGAGGCAAAGGGGGCAGCCAGGCTGCGGGAATTGCGCCAGAAGCTGGATTCCGAGATGGAGGAGCGTGTTGCGCATGCGAAAAGGCTCACGGATGCTTATGACGAGAGCTTGCGGAAGTTTTACCATAGCTACAGCAATGCAGACGTGCTGGTGAGCACGGCTATGGCAGAGTACAGCGCAAAGCACGAGCGTGGGTACCGCCAGTGGCAGGCGTGGAGGGCCGGGGAAGAAGAGGCGTTGCAGTTCAAGGTGGACGAGGATCAGGCGCTAAGAGAAGAAGCCAACTACGCGCGCCAGCAGAGGTTAGAGGATAGCTTTGGACAAAGAGCGGTAGAGTTGGAGAGTCTTGAAACAGCGGCCTGGCAATGGGCAGAGCTTGTGATGGCGGAGAGGAGGAGATTGCTGGGGGCCAACAAGAGCATGGAGAAAACCGAGATGGGAGACCTGCTGGAGGACTTTGAAGAGGATGAGAAAGTAGATGACGTGAATATCGAGATGCTTTTGCAGGAACAGAAGAAAGAAAGTGATTGCTGGAGGACATTACAGAGCCTGCTAGAAGCAGTTCACAAGATGACAGTAGGGAAGGGAGACGAATGGGATTAACAGATTCAAGCAAAAACAAAAAAACAGATAATGATACACACCGCATGCTATATATACTATGCATTAGAGGCCCATAGCACACTAGCTGATGCCTGCCACGCTCAACACGAGAGCTCCGTTCTTTGCCTTACCCAGCGTTTAGTAGTAAGATCGTCCGGAAGCTTCCCCTTCATCCATCATGTCATCCTCCGAGCTTGCATCGTTGTCCTGTGATGCAAAGGCCTCGGTGTGGTCCGGAGGCGCTCGCATATTCTCTAGCACTGCTGGCTCCAGCTGCGGCACGACATACGGCTTGACCACATGGATCTCACGCCCCGAGGGCATCTGGGCAAGGAGCGAGCCTGGCATCGGAATGGCCTGTGTGAGCATGGTATCGTTGACCTTGGTCCACTTCTCATGGAGCATCTGGATGACTCGTGTCTCTTCAATGCAGCCACCATCAACACCCCACCCTGCCTCCTTTTCCACACGGCGGTCCTCTCGCTTCTCAGCCCATTCCCGCCGGAGCTTACCAAAGCCACTGCTGCTGCCGCCATTGCCCTTTTTCATAATGCTCCTAGCGTCTACCCCCAGCTCCTGCAAGCCTGCATTGAGCCAGCCAATGGAATTGCCTGCCTGG
Source organism: Ceratocystis smalleyi (assembly GCA_003449175.1). NCBI lineage: Eukaryota > Fungi > Ascomycota > Sordariomycetes > Microascales > Ceratocystidaceae > Ceratocystis > Ceratocystis smalleyi. Next base: position 54,241 of record NETT01000033.1, on the reverse strand, counting down.
CCTCCGAGATCAGCATCAATACCAAAGAAGCGACACGCCTTTGCCCGGCTGCTTTGGCGCAAGCCTGAAATGTATCGCACTAGATCAGAGTTAGGCCTGGACCCGCTGATAGTCGCAGCAGTTTGGAGAAGAGCAGAGGCGCGCGAAGCGTGGTCAGCAGCTGCAAGACAGAGGCGGGCAAAGAGATGGGCCCGGACCTTGGGAATATCGGGAGCCTTGTACATCCATTCACGGTCATCCGTGTGGCGGTCCTGCGCCACAGCAGCAGGATATGGATCGTCTTTCATAACAGCGAGTAGCGTGGCCTCTGCCAGGGCCAGCGCAGCTAGCGCACGAGCCGTTGCCGGCGTGACATCCAAGCATGCAGAGGCGGGAGTGACTGAGGCGGGAGATCCGCCGTCGGTTCGCCCAGCTAGATACATACACGCAGAAGCAGCGTCTAGCAAGTGTCGCGTTGCAGTCTGGATGGCAGCAGTGCGCGTCTCAGAAGTTGGTGCAAGTCCGGTGGTAGTGTAGAGCGGGTGCAGCGCTGAGCGGGCCTGCAGCGTATAGCAGCTGGCCAGCGCGGTCATGACAAAGGCGATTTCGTCGTCAAGGCCCGACACCTGCACACGAGAGATTTCGCGGCCAGGGACGGGGCTGTCCGAAAGCGACGGACGCCACGAGAACAGGGGAATGGTAGCCATGACCACGTTGACGGGCGGCATCGGCCCACGGTGGGCATTGAGCCCGGAATCCAGGGCTAGCAGATAGGGCAGGTAGTTTGTTAGTGCAGCGACGACGACACCCACGTGATGTGCTTTCTCGCTCGCAGGCAGACGTTTGTGAGTTTTGAGGACATCCCGGACAACGCCACGGTACGTGGTGGCAGTAATAGACAGCGAAGGGTGAGAGAGGCAGTTTATACTGGAGGTTAAGGAGACAGCAGAAGTGGTAGGAAGGGTGAATTGAAAGGGCATTTCGGAGATAGCAGGGGAGCAGATAGATGGGCAGGGAGGTGAAGACTGTCGTGGCGATGGGGCCTGGAGTCTGGGGCTTTTGAGTTCGTGTTTGATGAGCGGGAGACGCGGGCGGGACATGGAAGTCTGGGAAGCATCGGGCCTAGGGTTAGCGACCCTTGCCCAGGATGGTCGGAACATAAGGGTTTAAAGCCCTATGTCTGATACTTGGAAGCCAGATGCTGTGTGACTGGCGACTGGAGCTTTTTGGTTGTTATTGCAACGATTTCAGATGACATGTGGCAACTAGAACAATCGCCCTGCGTGCTTAGTGGAGGCATTGTGCTCTTGTACCTCCGATGAAAAGCGCGGGACACAGCAACGCGCGGAAACCAGGACGCCGACCATAGGATCACCACAGATGGCCTTGAGTGTGGAGAGGGGGGGGAGAGGGAGAGGGGGGCGGAGAGAGGAGAGAGAGAGAGAGAGAGAGACAGAGAGAGTGGTGGCCTGGGGCGTGGGCGTGGGCGTGGACGTCGATAGTCGCCCGCCAGGCTCGGATATAGACGGCCAGTTCAAGTTTAGCTGCAGTGCCACATGGTACCGGGGAAAGTCCCGTGTCAGGTTGCTAGAAAGTGAGGGGGAACAGCGTCATCGCTGGTACGGCACGCCGGACACGCACGTCCCAAGGTAGAGGACATGTCCGGAGAGAGCGGGAGCAAGACGCCGGGTCCCATGGCCTCTCGGGCAACTGAGCGTTTGCCATGGTTTCAGACGGGATACCGCCTGGCGCTGTCTGAAGCTTGCCAGCCACATATTACGTAAGCACGATTACATAATCAAAACTGGGTGCGCTTCCTGCGGCGATTTGCACACGACGTGCATCCCGCGGTGAAATTGTTACGTGTAGCTCTTGGATTGACCATCGAGCAGTCATTCATTGGCTTGATTGCTGCTCACACAATCTCACTAACTGTATATCGTCACAACAAAGAATAATGGCATCATCTCCGGCTGCCAGCAAGCCGCGACGCCGGCTCAAAGGAAGCTCTCCTTCGCCGTCTCCGAGCTCTCAACGGCCAGCGTCTTCCTCGTCAACGTCTCTCCCGAAACCCCTGCCAACCAACACCTCGTCGTCATTGTCGTCGCCGCCGCCACCGTCGTCGTCATCGGATACATACGGAAAGGCACCAACCTTTCCGCTGGCGTCGTTTTTCTGGCCCGCGCGATCGGGCATGTCATCGTGGGAGATACTCCCATTGACTCTCATGGCTGCCGGGCTTTTCCGTCTTGCTGTCGGCCTCTGGGGCTACTCGGGCTTCCAGAAGCCGCCCATGTTTGGCGACTACGAGGCCCAGCGCCACTGGATGGAGCTTACCCTGCATCTGCCCATATCCCAATGGTACTTCCACGACCTGCAGTGGTGGGGCCTTGATTACCCGCCCCTGACGGCCTACCATAGCTGGCTGTGCGGCGTTGTTGGTAATGCCATAGACCCCTCGTGGTTTGCCCTGTTCTCGTCGCGTGGCTTGCATGACGCCGGCCTCAAGGTTTTTATGCGCGCCACTGTACTGGCTAGCGAGTACCTGGTCTACGTGCCAGCTCTTGTGGTGTTTATCAACCGCTACAGCCACCTCAGCAATGTCACTGTCTGGTCGTCGTCTGTTGCGCTGGCGGCCATTATGCTGCAGCCGGCGACGATCTTGATTGACCACGCCCACTTCCAGTACAACACCGTGATGCTGGGCTTTGTTGTGGCCAGTATGTCTAGCATGCTGGCCAACCGCTACCTCTGGGCGGCAGTGTTTTTTGTTGCGGCGCTGGGCTTCAAACAGATGGCCCTGTACTATGCACTCCCCGTGTTCTCGTTCTTGCTCGGCAGCTGTGTCTTCCCCGCAATCAACCCAGGCCGTCTTTTTTCAATCGCAGCTGTAACGGCCGTGGCATATGCACTGCTTGTGCTGCCTATTGTCCTAGGAGCCCTGCATGATGCTGCGGCGGGTCTTGATGCGCGGCCGGACTTTGATGGGCCGCCAGTGCCATTGCCCATCTTTACGTTCCTGGACGATGTGCTGGACCGCGAGGCTGCGTACTATCCGGTTGTGCAACAGCTGGTCCAGATGATCCATCGTGTCTTCCCCTTTGCCCGCGGCCTGTTTGAGGACAAGGTTGCCAACTTTTGGTGTGCTGCTAATGTGGTGGTGAAGCTCAAGCATCTGCCCCCTGCCTTGCTGCAAAAGGCGTCGCTACTCGCTACATTGGCGTCTATCCTCCCCGCCAACATTGTGCTGTTTTTGTACCCCCGTAAAACGCTTCTTCCGTATGCCTTTGCTGCGTCGGCCTGGGGGTTTTTCCTGTTTAGCTATCAGGTGCACGAGAAGAGCGTGCTGCTTCCTTTGATGCCCATGACGCTCCTTTTGGCGGGGAAGCATGGGCTGCGGGCCGACACTCGGGCGTGGGTTGGCTTTGCCAACATCGTAGGCGCGTGGACGCTGTTTCCGCTGCTTAAACGCGTTGACCTGGGCATGCCCTATGCTGTGACGACGCTAGTCTGGGCATACCTGGTGGGCGTGCCTGTGCCGGCCATCTTTGAACACACCCTCGAGCACGGGCAGCAGTCGAGGGGGTGGCTGCGGCTGGCAGTCAGCACGATGCACGGCCTGTTCTACATTTTCATCTTGCTGTGGCATGGGGTGGAGATGTTTGTCGAGCCGCCGCTGGGCAAGCCGGATCTGTGGACAGTTGCCAACGTTGGTGTTGGTGCGGTGGGCTTTGGGATCTGCTACTTGTGGTGTATGGCGCGGCTGGTGGTGGAAGCAGGCCTGTTTGGCGGCAAGCCAGCGAAGACTAAGACAAAGTGAAGGGGAAGACACGAAGGGCAGACGGACAGGGTAGGGTCTACGGAACGGTACAGGCGAACTGAGACTGGCGTTGGGGGCTGCTTGTTTCTCCTTTGATGGAGTCTGTTTTTTTATTTATTTTCCTTGTTGCCTTGCTCGGGGTCGTGACATGCGGGACAGGACGCTGTCTGCTTTCCGGGCAGTCCGAGTCCCTTGTTTTTTCTTTATATTTTCTGCTTCATTTCTCTTGTGACCACATGGCTCTTGCAGGGCTGTGTAGTAGATGCTTTCGGGCGCCATCCCACGCATGTGCAACCCTGGTGGCCAGCCTCAGAATGTTGGCCTCTCGAGGAGGGGGTTTTCGTTGTTAGTGACTCGGCTTTTTGTGATGTTGGATGGCTATAAGCGGATGCTAACGGTGCCCTCCCTATAACAAGAGTGGTTGTACAACTGGCTGGGTGCTGGTCGTAATCTGAAGACCTCGCCAAGCGGGCGAAGTTGAGGTTCCCTTTGACGAACAAGCGGACGGAGTCTTGGGGTATTTTTCCCCCTTCCTTCTCTCGCCCTGTCCCAACCTGGCCTGACCCGGCCCATGCTCTGACTGCATGCATAGGTCGGGCAGGCCAAAGAGGGTGGGAAAAGAAAAAAGAAAACCCTGAAAGACCCCACGCTTAGTAGTGTGGAATGTACTTTGTGATGTTGTGAGACACTCTATCAGCCCGGCCACTTAAGCAGCCGCTCTTTGAAGACTTGGACTTGCGGGAAGAGCGAGCATACTCGATGAAGGAGATTTCATTCTCAGCTTCCACACAGTCTACATGTGCCAAGACATGGGTACTCACTAGCTGGATTGGCTTCATGGAGTTGGCAATCTTCTTTGAGCGCTAGATACAAAGAAGGCGGATGGAGATGGGGCAGGTGATTAAAGCCTCCAGTCCCTTGTCCCTTTCACCATCGCATACTGTCCCCGGGCTTCTGCGTGTGATGAACCGAAAGGAGAGGAGGGCCTATCCCACCAGTGGCTCGATACTTGGTTTGTTGCTGGCAGAGCAATACAGCCGCTGTAATCCAGGTCTAGGCCGTCCGTCAGTGGGGGTAGAGTTGTGGTCTCTTTCACGGAGCATTCCTTGTTTTCGTGTTCTACACTGTTTGTTCTTTTCTTGTTGCTTCTGGTTTTCTCTTCTATTTCTTTTCTTTTCCTCCTTCTCCTCTTCGTTTCCTTCTGCCGTCTTCTTATCGCCTCTCTGCACGCGCTCCGCCGTCTTCTTCCTGCTCTTCCTGGTGTTTCTACGCGTCCTCTCCTTCCCCCTCTGTCATCTTGCTGGCCGGAATAACAGGCCCAAATATGAAGCCGTCCTGGTTCCTCCTGGCGGCGGCGGTCGTTGCTACTGTTGCTGCACAGACGGACTCTGATACCGAGGCGACAGCAACTGCGGCTACGGCGACGGCTACAGCCCCGGGCACGCAATCCGGGGCTGCAGCTACCCACACAGTACTTGTTGGAGAGGTCAGTCAATACCCGAAACAACGGCCTTCTGTCTTGATATTGTCCTAGAGCTAAGATGTTTTGGGCGACAGAACGGCTCTCATGCCATGAGGCCTAATGTCACGCATGCAAAGGTTGGAGACTACGTCAGTAAGTGGTAGTAGTTCTTGGTCTCAATGTCTCCCCTGTTTTGTCCAGGCCATGCACTCACAGTCCGTGCTTGAAAGAATGGGTTTTTTCCCCGCAGGTTCACTCTGTCATTAGAGGCGTCGAGACTCAGGCCTGCATCCCATACGAGCTCGCCAACGTTGGTGCTACCGGCTTTTACAGCGGCATCCAATATGTGACGGATACCAGCAACGTAAGTATTGTGGCCCTTGCTTGCTTCGACGGCTATGGCGCCGGGCCCGCGTATTGCCGCATCGCTCTAACGCGCAACGCAGCCTCCTGTCTACCAGATTCGCATCAACGACACAACTGAGCCCATCTTCTACTACTGCGGGGCTGTCAACTCCTGCAGCCACCAGCAGATGGTGGGCGTGATCAACCCGGTATGTCTTTGTCTGTCCTTGGCATTTTGCCCTGTCTCTGCTGCGCCGCTTGCTAATTGCCATACACACGCTCTCTCTCTCTCTCTCTCTCCCGATAGAATAGCTCTGATGGATGGAACTTTGAGCACTACTATCAGCTTGCTAAAACGGCGCCCTACGAGCTTCTTCCGGGCGAAGACTGGCCGTCCGAGTCAACGTCGACAGCCACGGGATCCTCTCCGTCCGAAACCTCATCTTCCTCTTCCTCTTCCTCTTCCTCGGCCTCCCCTTCGTCCTCCGATGACTCTCCGGCCGCTTCGAGCCCAGGCTCGTCCAAGGTCTCGGCTGGTGCCATCGCCGGCATTTCTATCGGCTCTGCCGCAGTTGTCATTGGCGCAATCCTACTCTATCTCTGCGGACGTCGTCACGGGCGTGGCAGCCTTTATGGGTGGCCCCGGTCATGGGTCATGGCCGCCAGCACACAACGCGAATCAACAGCCGTAGGCCCAGACTTGAATGATCTCAAGTCCGTGTCGCCATTGGCGGCGCACAAAGTCAGCCCGGCCATGGAACCCAGCTATATGGACCCACAAGGGGCTGCGGGCGAAGCCATGTACTAGTAAGTAGTCCTCTGGCGAATTCCCCGTTGCGCAGACGCTGACAACAGGCCGTCCGTAGTAACAACAACACCATCAACGCCGACCCCTACAGCCAGGCCCATGACAGCGGTTGGGCTGGCTTTCAGCATCAGCATGCCTCGTCGCACCACAGATACTCTCCGATCCACATGTCTGGTCACGGATACCCATATCCCCCGAACACATACCCAATGCAGCACCAGCACCAACAGAGCATTTCCTCGCAAGTCAGCTCCCCGCGCCAGGCCCAGGCCATGATGCCTTCGGAGCTGCCTATATCGACCGTGGCGACCCCAGAGCTCCCCGACACGTCACAGCCCGCTAGGCCCGGGGAGATGGGTGCCTGCAATTCATCCAATACAGTGCCTGTAGCCCCTACTATTACCGTTGCCGCCGCCGCGGGGGATTCCCCGACTGCTGGTCTCGGAGCGGCAGCGCGAGGCACGTTAGCCTTGGATGTTGGAAGGGCGGATGGCGAGCCTTTGGGGAACTAGAAGGGAGAAGGGAAGGGGGTCTATCATTTACGAGATTGCTCTCGTGTAGCATTAGCTTTAATATCAAGTTGATTTTGTCAGTTGACCCAAGAGCTCGTGAGCTTGTTGTACAAGGTAGGGCTGGGTTTGGCTGAGTTGGGTTAGGTTACTGGCGCCTTGCAGCCGAGTCATGGGGTATGCCGGGTGTCAAAGGGAGGGGAGGGGGGGAGCGGGGAGAGAGAGGAGGTTTGGAGTTTGGAGTTTGGAGTTTGGAGTACAGAAGAATAGAGCAGAACAGTGACGTTAGGGGCCGCGCACCACTACTTAAAGTGCCAGGTGTCTAGTTGAGCTGCTCTATCTTTTTCGAGCCGCAAAGATGGGCGACGCCTAGTTTTTACCAGCATCCCTGCAGTGCATTATGCAGTAAGCATGAAGACAGCCAGCCGAAAGTGGGAGCTCAATGCTGACGCCTGGAAGCGCAGCGCAGTGCGCAGTCGCACTCTTCCCTTAGGGGGGGGGGGCAACTGTTGGCTGTCTACGCACCCTGGTTGTACGAGGCATACGCCATATCCTGCGCCCTGCCCTGCCTTCGAATACGGCGCTGGTTGTATCCGTACCCAGGGATGGGCGACAAAGCAGCTGGCTGGTCTCGCTAGCCGTTTCGGGCGATAAACTGGACGATAAACCGGGCGATAATTAAGGTTGGGAGAAGGGCGATAAAATACTATAGCAGCCGGGCTGTGGATATATGTGACAGCTACATAGTGAGACAGCCGACTGGTAGCCACAGCATGAACCACGTCAGATGTAGGAAGACTGTCGTTTAAGCAGACAGAGCTGCTGGAAGCAGGCCAAGCCCGTTAGCACAAACAGCCGAATGCCGTCTTCGTCGCGATGTGGGCCAGTTGCATATACGAGCGGGTTCGTAGGTGGCAGAGGCTAGCTAGCAATATAAGGGCATGAGCGCGAGGGACGGTAGCAGCAAGAGCAGCGACGATACGAGAATCACGACAAGCAGGCTGTTTTAAGAGCGCTAAGCGGGAAGGCGCATTGCTGGCTGATTGGATTGCCCCTCTTTTCAGTCGGATGCGAAGCTCAGAAAAGTCCGGGCAGGGCTACGGCTCGTCCAACACATTGTGTTCGATCTGGCCTGGCTGAAGCCTGTGTGGCAAGCAAGTTTGAGTGCATGGCCAGGCCAGATGACCTGGGACATGGCCGCCACGCACCCAGGAGCTGACAGGGATATTTAGGGGCAGGGGAGCCCAATAGCACGACTCCTAGTATACTATATTGCCATATGCCCTGTCCTAATCTTGCCGCGCAGGAAGCAGCACCGTGCTATTGGCCATGGGATGCGTAATATGATGCCTACAAAATGCAACTAACGAAAGCACTGGCCGTAAGGGACTAAGTGACTGACTTGGATTTGGCGTTACAGGTTTGGAGCGTAGCTGGTGAATGGCTGCGGGACAGCCCTGGGACTTGCGCTCGCCAGGTCTCATGAACAGCCCGAGCAGCAAGATCGGACAGGGCGCTATCAAGCAGGCATTATGAGGGCTTTGGAAGCGCAGAAGGTCACCCCCGGTTTCCCAGTTTCCCAGTTTGATTGGCTTAGAAATATCATGCAACATGAGATGGGCCCAATCCTCAATCTGGGCGGGATGACGGGCTGTCGCAGATGGGA
>NETT01000033.1:27868-45630 GCA_003449175.1 Ceratocystis smalleyi | reverse complement strand
GGGGGGGTGAAAGAAGTGGATGCTGTCCAGATCACGCATTCTAGGAGCAGGGCCAGACAGAAGCGTAGTATGGTGATCAGAAGGTTGGTAGTAAGAAGTGCGACGCCGGGCGTATGAGGCAGAATAATGTGCAGCAGCCGTGACAAGAAGGGAACTACAGTGCTGCTTGAGCGCCCGCTGGGTGAAAGGCGATGACCGGCTCGGTCCAGAAAGCCCAGTCGGCAGAGCGATCAGTCATCCACAGCCCAATCCAGTCCGCCGTACACTCCATATAATAAGGGAGTGCTCGAGACACCCAACGTGCTGCCTGCTGGTCTGTCTGCAGCCACCTCTCTTTCTTTGTTTGTTTTCTTTGTCTCTATCCGCCGCCTCTGCCGCCGATTGTTGTTCTCTTCTCTGCCCTTTGCCCCGTCCCCTGTTTGCTGGCGTGTGTCTTCTTGCCCCCTGCTCCGCATGGTTCCTGTTCGTATGTCAACTGTCGCTGTCCTGAATTGCTAAGCTGCCTTGGATCGTCTACGGGTCTAGTCGTGGGCGTGGGGGTGGGCGTTGTTGGCTTTGTCGTCGTGGTCGTGGTCGTGGTCGCGGTCGTCATGGTCGTCGCGGTCGTCATGGTCGTCGTGGTCGTCGCCGCCGTCGTCCTCCTCCCCCTGCCCCTCCCTCCCCTCCCTCCCCTTCCTCTGCTCCTTCAGCTGCTAGCCGTCAAACTGACTGACTTTCACAGCTGTACAAAAGCCACACACCCTCCCTCAAAGGAACCGGGTCTTTGCCCCATACGAACAGCCATCTGCTTATTCTTTGTGTCTCCCTCCTATCGAGGCACAGTACCAATAAAACAAAAGCTTTGGCCTTTGCTTTTGCCTCCTGTTGAAAAGCTCTGATTCTTGGCGAATAGGAGGCTAAGAGGTCTCCAGGACTTTCTGCCAGGGACTATCTGCAGAGTCTGCCCTACCCTGCCCTGTTTAAGACTGGCTGTCTAGGCTGTTCAGGCTGTCCTAATCTAGAACCGGCTCCGTTTCTCCTTGAAGGGCATGGCTTTTGACAAGGAATAAAAAGCGTAAAAACGCCAGGACCAAGTGAGGTAAAACGAATTCATCAAAACGCAAGACAAGCTGGAATGTTCTCCAAGGAGTAGGCATAAACCAAGAGGGAAAAATAAAACAATAAAAGCCTCTTCGTGTGCGTGTGTGCTCCGGGCAGAGAAAAATTGCTGCAGAAGTCTGAGCTTCCCCAGTCCCTTTCAAGCAGAGGGAAAAAAAAAAAGAAAAAAAAGAAAAAAGAACCCCCCCCCCCCCCAAAATAGGGCATCCCCCTTTTCGCCGCCCCAATGCATGAACATATATCTGATAACTGCCCCGCCAACAGGCCTGACCTTCACTTAAAGGACGCTCGCTACACCTCATTTCCTCGCGCTGCCCACCACGCTGCTGCAGGCTCTCGCTGCTCTCTTTGCTCTTCTCCTCCCCCTTCTTCTTCCTCCTCTTTATCTTGCTGCCCTCCTCGCCCTTCTTCTCGCGCCTCGGCTCTTTCTTCTTCTTCGTCTGCTTCGTCTGCTTCGTCTGCTTCTTCTGCTTCTCGCCCTTCTCGCTCTCCTGCTCGCCCGCCTGCTGCTTCCTTCGCTTCTTCCCCTTCTCGCTCTTCTCCCCCAACCCCTGGCCCCGCCTCCTTCCCTCCAAAATCCCAATCTCGCCACCACCAATCGCCGCCCTCCCCCAGGCCCTCTCCCCTCAACCCTCTCTCCATCTCACACACTCCCAAAATGCGCTCTCCAAGACGGCCCCACTACGGCCCCACTACCACGGCCCCATCCCCATCCTCTCCCTCCTCCACCATCACCACGCCCGGCGCTGCCTGCTTCGCAAGCTCCAGCCTGGTCACCCTCGCCTCCGGCAACAAGCTGCCCCTGCGCCACCTCCGCCGGGGCATGCGCGTGCAAACGCCGCGCGGCCCTCGTCGCGTGGCGGCCCTCGTCATGACCACTGTCCACGACCATCCCGTCTGCGACCTGCACAGTGTGTTGGTCACTGCCTGGCACCCCGTGTCGCGCGAGGCACGGTCGTGGCATTTCCCGCGCATGGTCGCCCGCGGCCACGGCCGCTACACCGGCCGCATGTGCTCCGTGCTGCTTGAAAAGGACGCCGATCCGCGCGCCCACGCCATCTGGGTGTCGCCTGCTGCCCACGGCTCCGTGCGCCCGGCCAACGCTATCCCGCAAGCCCCCCACGGCGCCAGAATGCCTGGCGAGGTTGCCCCCGGAGTCGACGCCCAGCAGGCCGAGGCTGGCTTCTGGGGAGTCACACTCGGCCATGGCGTGCGGAAACCCAGTCGCTACGACGTGCGTGCACATCCCTTCTTCGGCAACTACGCCGCCGTTGTTTGCAATCTGGTTAGCCTGGGAGTTGGCGACGGCGGCCTGGTCCTGTCAGGCGGCCTCGTCAAGGATCGCATGACCGGCATTGTCACAGGCTTTGCCCCCGTCACAAGACGGAATGACTCTGCTAGCACCCACAGGCCGGACAATCGCACCGTCACCATGTATGTTAAGACTCCAAATCTGCGGGCCAGGTATATTCGTCTAGTAAAAAGAGCAGCGCAGCGCGCGCTACGATCATGATAGATGCATGCGTGCATGCGTGCCCGCCGAAAAGATGACCAAGGGGGTGGGTGGTCAGACAGCAGCGGGGAGCCCAAAGCAGCGAACGGAGATGGCGAAACGCCCAAAAGTTTTCCGCAGCCGTGTCTCGCTTAATGCCACCACATATGCATCCCACCAGAAGATGCCGGCCAAATCCAGCGCCGCAGACACACGCGGCTTTTAATACGTTCATAGAAATGGTAAATGAAACCTTGCATGCACACCCGCCCGCAAATTAATACAATTCCAGTCCTTCCTCGATAAACCAACCAATTCCCCCAGCTATATATTTCTCCCTGTAGACCCACTCCCCATCGTGTTTCGTCTCCTCCGGTCATGTCCTGACTCCGTAGTGCCCACAATTGCCTTCAGTGCCTGGGCCAGCCCATTGCCATCGTAGCGCAGAGTACCCTCCGATTTGCCCTGGCGTCCATAGAGCCGGATGGCCTCAATTCCCATGCATGCTAGCTGCTGTCGGTCCACTTTGGGCGACGACGGGCAGTCCAGGTAGATCAAGTGTGTGACAAACTGGCTGTACAGATGGTCGTCAATCTGGAATCCTGGCCTGATGGATTGGCCGCACGCCTCGGCAATAGTTCGGACGAAATCGACAGCTGTATAGGGATTGCTTGAAGGCCCCACCTCCCGGTCAACTGTTGCATTCAGAATTAGGACCTTGTTCTGGATGTTTGGCCGGGAGAGTGCATGGCCCACTCCCTTAAGCACCAAACTGGGAATAATAGACGTGAACAACGAGCCAATGCTGAAGATTACCGTCCCACACCCCGCAAGCGCATCCAACACACGAGGGTTTGCCGAGATGCGGATTTCTTGGCCGTAGGGGTTGATGTACCACAGGCGCTGGATCCGTGCCGGCAGGTCCTCCTCGTGCTCCTTTGAGAATGCAATCGCTGCTTTTCGAAGAGCCGGCAGCGAGCCTGGAAGGTTAGCGTCCTCGGCCTCGGCCTCGGCCTCTTCCTGAATCGGAGCCATTCCATTGTTGGGCGTCAAAGGATCCTCATCATCCCCGGCCTGGCATGTCAAGGTGATGGCAGTCGGCTCGCCAGGATGGGAAATGTTATTTTGGCCGACTATGACGCTTCCGTCGGCAAGACCCGCAGCAATGTGGTGGGCAAAATTGGTGTTGAGCGCGGGCACCACATCCACACTGGCAGGCACAGAGCATATTGACGAGAGCAGATAAATAGCCGCCTCAAAGCTGCCGGTGAAAAGCCTGGCACCGGTAAGGAAAATGTTTCCCAGGCTGGCGCTGCCGAAGTCGAACCGGCTTGAGGGGCGCGTGCGTTTAATAGCCTCGAAATTGAAGCTGTTGAGAATGGACCGTATTAGCTGCAGCTTGGGCGATGAGATGCCCAGCCAGGCAGGGTGGCTGCCGTCAAGAAACCTGTCCCATTCATGGCCTGCGGCAACAGAGTCTGAAACCAGCCTATGGTTGAACAGCGCTTTGAGGGCGCTATTTTCCGCGCTGCCGTTGTCAGGAATTAGCCGGACGAGGCGAGAGCGAACGTCGCCAATACCTAGGATGCTAATGTTAGGAGGAAATGCAGGGTGAGAATTCCAGTGCAGTAGTTAGTGAACCCACCAGGCCCGCCAAAGACGCGAATGATCTCGCTACTGCTCCCTCCGTTGTCTGAAATAGGGAGAACATAAGTCAAGGCAGCTTTATTAGCCTGTCTCACGTGCTCAAACACATCAACAAGTGTGTTGGCGGCACTGCCTCCCGAGAAGATGACGATGCCTGTGGACGGCAGGTTGGGGAGATGTTGGGGTTGGGGTTGGGACGGAGACGGTGCGGTTTTGTGGGAGTCAGCAAGGGAGCGAGTCACAGCTGCTGTGCCAGACGAGAGAGGGACGGGCAAGGAAGCAGGGACGGGAGCGTGCGTGCTATGATCGAAATCAGCGAATTTCAGCTTGGAGGAGTTGTCCTCTAGTGGGGCTACTATGCTTGCGTCGTGCATGGTAAGAAGAGTGGCTCGCCAAGCTTGTGTTGTGAGTGGCTGTCTGGCTGGCCGACGAATCAGGACAGGGAAATGATCTCTGCTTGGTTGCAAGGTGTGGCGTAAAGAGAGCCAAGTACAGATAGGTGAAAGGAGAACAGCGGGAACGAAGAGAAGACACCAAGTAGACCGGTGTCGTGACGGCTGTTGGTCGCGTATTTCAGGGAGACGGAAAAAAGGGACACGAAAAAAAAAAAAAAAAAAGAAGAAGCAACTACCAACCAGCGCAGGTAGCTTACGTACGCTACGCCTACGCCTGCTCTCCCGTACATACCATACCACTTCCCAAAGAAGAAATAGCAAAAACACTTATATTCAACCCAAATCAAGCAGCTGCCCAAGCCTATTTATTGCAAAGCACAAAGGCGGAGCCATTAGCGCACTTCCCACAGCGCTCGCGTTTGAGTCGCTGCCGCGGCAGATGACAGACAGGCGTGTACACTCGGCATCAGCTGTCAGCAGCGGCTACATCATATGCTCGCTATGATCGCAGCTCAAAGTCCTCTAGCGCAGCGCATTGTTGCATCAAGGATTAATCCACAACTCCATCTCCTTCACGTCGGTAAACTTTAATCCAAAGCAATAATGTATTGGGTCAAGTATAAGCAAAGTACGAAGAAAAGAAAAATACCCTAGATACAGCCAGTACATGAACAAGAGAGATATAAACAGCCCGGAGACCTGTCCGGCGCCATGCAAAATGTAACACAAAACAAAGACAGCCCCCGAATAATACCACGCAAAAGAAATCAAGAACGACAGGCTACAGCCCTCTCCCATTTAAAACATGCCTCCAGGAAGTCCTCCAGGCATCGTACGCAACTCATCAACTGGCTCCCTAGACGTCGATGGATACTCGGGGCTCATAGGAGTAGGAGGGAAGTAGGGCGTGATCATGGGTTCCTCCTCCTTGCGGCCCTTCATGCCGCCCATCATATTCCGTCGGCGGGGGTTTATAGGAGGCAGCGGGGGCGCGGCCGGCGATGAAGTCTGGATCCGAAGCTTGTTATTAGACCCTGACGTCGACCGCGACCGAGACTCGCCCTCGGGCAGAGTGACAGTGGGTACGCGCGAGCTGGAAGACACAAACGTTGGCTCTGAAATCTCCTTCTTGCTAACACGACGTCTCATTGACTCATCAAGACGCAGTGGCGAAGCCGGAGTAACCGGTGTTACCTCGCCAATACGGCCATGGGTGTTCATAGTGGTGCTATGATCGCCTGGAGAATTCGCGCGGCTACCATACATTCCCTGTGGAGGGGGCACATGTTGCCTGCCTCCGTTGGTATAGCTTCCGGCAGAGCGCATAGTAGGACGTGCCATGCGACTGCTGCTGCTAGCATCCGAATTGCTGCGGTCTCTCTCAACATCGGACGAAGCGCGGGAGCCGATACTTTGGCCAATTTCGCCAGAGTCGCGAGGATAATACGAAACAGGAGGCCGGCTGGGATTCCGTGCCCGGCCAGGTGACTGGGGCTCGCTTTGCAAGTGGCGCTGCATCTCGCGGCGGGCCTGGCGGAACTGCTTCAAGCCAGGGTGGAGAGAGGGACCCTCATCCTCAGAGGAACGGTGGTCAACGGCAGGTGAAGGCAGAGCCGTCTCGGCCTCCTCAAAGTTGAAGCGACTAGGGCTCGGTGTAGTGCTAATAGGGTTGCTAATGTTGAGCATCTTTATGCTTTTGCGTTCTTTAAGAGAGCCCTTGCTGGTTCTGCTAGCAACATCCTTACGGATGGAAGGAGAGGCAGGCCGTGAGCCATCTCCGTCCATGTTCAAAGAATTGAGCTTCTCACGAACAATGCGTGCCCGGTCAGCTAATTGGTTGGCGAATTCGTCTGTAGTTGTTTGAGGAGTGGCAGTTCCTGAAACAAAGCTCTCGGTAGGCTCCTCCGCAAGAGGGCTAACCTGGGAAAAAGGCTCGTTCGATGGTTCGTCATCGTACACTGAAGATACGCTGCTATCGTTTCTCAGATGTGCGCGAACCATTCCACTAAGCCCAGAGCCACCGGGGGTATTAGCCGAGGCCTCCGAGATGGGAGAAATAGGGTCAAACCGGTTGGTGGCAGTATTGACAACAAGAGGCATAGAAGGGAGGGGCGGGTTGTCTCTCAATGCCGGATGATCGCTGTGGTCAACAAATGATCGCCGCGAAGGCGCAGTGCTAGCAACAGAAGGCGACCGAGTTCTATCAAACTCAGGCTCATCTGCTTCCAAGAAAGTCAACCGATTAGGGTCGAGTTTGCCTGGGACGCGGCCAGCTGGTGGAATTCTGCGCGTGATACCATCAGTACCATCGACTGTGGTAGACTCGGAGTGGCTAGACGACCTGATAGAGCCTGTTTCGGACTGAGCGGGTGTAAAGCGGCCCTGTTTTAGTTGCAGCTGGCGCTGAGCATAGCGAGACTCGTCATGGGTTTGGCCGGGCTTAGTTGTTTTGGCCTCACCAGCATCGCTCATGGGCGGGCTGAGAGGTGGGACGGCACCAAAAGGAGGTTTCAGCTCATCTGACTTGGTGTTATCAAGAGGCGGGTGCACAGAGCTACCACTCGCAGAACGAGCTTTGAGATTAGGAGCACTCGATTTGGCCAAGAGCCTCCGGTCAGGGCCAACACCGCGGTCGATCAGCATGTTGCCAATGGGGTGCTCAGTTGTTCGCGGTCCAAATCTTCGCGCAAGAGTGTCCATTCGATTCAGCGACGAGTTCTGGTGATCGTGAAGCTCTTGGTTCAATGATTGTTCGTAGAGTCTGCGGGTGCGAGCTACTGACTTCTCGACGGTGGATTGGGCTTGGGCTTGAGCCTGAGACTCGGGCTGAGAGTGAGTTTGTGAGACTGATGGGGCTTGTGGTGGAGACTTGGTAGTCTGTACGTCTGTTGGTGACTCTGACAAGAGAGATGTAGCTGTTGTTGACGTTGACATGGTTAAAGACGGGATAGAAGACATAGTATTGGACGACAGAGTTGGCGAGTTGACAGAGCGCTTGCGAACAAAGCTGGGAGGCGACGGTGGCCTTTGTTCTTCAGGCTCTGTAGCCAATGTGTCGTATTGGGAATTACTTTGCTCTTGCATCAAGCGTTCTTTTTCTTGAATTTTCCAGCGCTGAAAAGCAGACATGGAGACATCGTCCTCGTACAGGGCTTTGCCCATAGTTCCTGACGGCGAAATCTTGTAGATCTTCTGGCGTCCACCGAACAAGTTGTTGCCCTCGACGGGTTTCCCTCTATTCATTACGGACTCGCCATCGTCCGAAGACTGGTATTCACCCATTCGTGTGAATTTCCGTGAGCGGATAGACTCAACCTCGGCAATATCGCCCAAGCCACCGCCCAGCATAAAGTCCATGCCCCTGGAAGCGCGATTGGAAAAAAGAACGCTGTCGTCGCTTGCCTTGCCGATTTTTGTGTTGGGATCGTCCTGCTCACGAAGCATGGAGAATCTGGCGGAGAGGCCGGTCATAAGCAAGCTGGTACGGAAATCATCCTGAGAGGGGAGCGCGTTGTCAAGGTCCAAGTCCCCAACTTTAGGCTCCTCGATGCTCTTTTTTGCTTTGCCGAATAATTTGAAGCCAGGAGATGGCATGGGCTCTTCTGATGATACTTTAGGCAAGGACGTTGTTGCCAACTCCTTGTCCTTGCCCTTGCGCTTAGTTCTGAATCTGTTCATTTTGGTGTGGTGGGTATATCTAGATATAAAAAATAAAAATAATAACTTTAAGTAGTCAGCCAAATGAAGCAAGAATGGATGGAAGAAAAGACAAGAAATATGAGGCCTGGCAGGTGTCATAGTTTGCTATTTAAAAATAAAAAAATAAATAAAATAGTCCACCGAGCCGGGCATTCTCAGTAGCGGCATTTCAGGCCAGCCAAAAGAAGAAACGTCAAATCGACCCCGTCAGGGAGAAGATCACACATGCCGGTATAGGACGTGTGCCAGAGACGATGCAGCATTGGACAAAATGAAATAAAGCAACACGGGACGCTTGACACATATCAACGGGGCTTTTTTTATGCGATTTCGAGCAAAAACAAACATCACTTACATTGCTTTTTGCTAGTTGATAGTCGGTACGGTACGCCTTTACACACCGGGTGTAAGAAGCAGGATGGTATGTGGCACTGATCAGCGCGTGATCTTTGCACACGGCAGGTTCAAGGAGCACAGGTCAAGACCTCGACGACGGAGCGTATGCAACGATGACGGCGTAAAGAGCGAATTCAAATGTACTGATAAGAAGGCCGAAGGAATAGAAGGAAATAACGGTCGGCGTAGGGACACGGCGAAGGAGCGATGACGAATATCGACACGATTGAATGTGGGTATGTAAAACGAAAGTCTGGAAGAAGTGCACTGAGTTTATAGAGACTCTATGGTGTCGGTGGGTGCAATGCAGCGTAGGCTTGTGGCATGAGCCAGATGTGCCAACGAGCAGCAAAACACTTTGGGGAGAGAAGCCGGTGGGTGTAGATGCAGAGCTAAACGGCGTAATACAGAGAAGCGCAGACGTAGCGAAACATATGCAGGTTGTATATGGTGCGGAATGGTAGCTGGATGTCTGAAACAGCGCTTTTGTATCGCGAAATGGGGCCTATATGGAGCAACAAGACATGTAGGCTGGCGCAATGCAGGAAGCTTGTCTTCGTTTTGGTTCGTATTGGACGACGAGAGATGTGTTGCGAGGTGGAAAGCTAGTGCGGATAGTGGTGTTTGTGGCAAGACAGCGAAATAGGTATCGAGATAAGGGCCAAAAAACGAAACGAATGTAGTCGCAGGCAGAATGAAGGGAAATGAGCGAATGGAAAAAAGAAGGACAAATAAAACAAAACTTGGGCCGAAGGATCGGGAACAGGCAAGAAAAGAAAAAGAAAAAAGAAAAAAGAAAAAGATGACGAGAGCCCAATAGGAGCAGCAGATGAAGGAGTGTGTTGAAGCTGGAATTTAAACGAGCGCACAAGCAGAGTTTTGACAGCTCTCAAGGGCGAGGGCGGATTTTTTTTCTCGCAGATGGAAGACGAGAAGTCGTGGAAGAAGTCAAGGCAATGTAGCGTTCTAGCCAGAAGACGAATGGAAATGCGACGAAGATATTGAAGGCAAAGAGTCAAGCCAGAAGGAAGAAATGAGAGGAGAAAAAAACAAGAGCGAGAGAAAGGAAAGCTAGTGCAATAAGGAGGGTGCGGTCCGAAGCAGGGTTCAGGCTGGCTCAGCAGGGACCAAGGTGATGGCAATAGGGGAGCGAGAAAAGTGAGGGTGGGAAGACCCGGTGATTAAATCCCTGGCTGATTTATCGCTTTTTGAGTCAAATTTAGAGGGCAAGGCCAGCTGGAAGAACAAGAGCCCGGGGGAAAGAGCGAGGATTTGCTCACTAGCAAGGCAATCAATTTAGGGGTGAACTAGCTTGGGCGAGCGAGCCGTATGAGGCAAGCCAGCAGGCAGTACCAAGCCGGGCCAAACCCAGACGCCCATTGACTGGATACATGCTGAATACATAGAATAGAATGTGCCCTATATGGAGGCGGTGTACGACAGTGCAGCAGCCAACAGCCAACATACAGAACATTGCACAGCGAGCCACTTCCATGTCTTTTTGTCTCTTCTACGAGTTGCTCTTGGGTCTGACTTTATTGGGCCAGGGGCAACAAGTTAAAGTGGATATGCAAGGGGTCAGAAAAGCGGTACAAAACCACATGTGCCACAGTGGTGACAAAAGTGACAAAGAACAAACTTGGGGGGGGGGGGGACTTTTAAACCCTTACAAAAACAAGTCGACGGTGATGGGACGTGGGTTGGGTGTGCAAACCATGGCAACCAATTCAACATGAACGCATAATACATCATACATCATACATCATAAAGAGGAACACCCCAACTGGGCAACCAAGGCCTCGGCCTACTGGGAGCTGAAGGCCGATTTTCGTGAGACCTATAGAGCACTCCCCCTCTCCCTCAAGCAGAGTTTTCTTGTTTGAGCCAAGATGGACGGTGACTTCTGCGTTGTGCACTTTCCTTTTGGAGAATAGACTGTGCCTACCAACCCTTTCTTTATTTCTGTGTTTTTTCTGCTTTTTTTCTCCCGCCGCCCAGCCCGGTCCAGCCAGGGCAGGAGAGGGAGCCTTGTCGTTAGTTTAAGGGCAGCTAATAGTCTTATCTTTAGTCCTTGTTTTGTTGCCTAGCATCTCGTCTGAGCGACTTACATAACGAGCCAAAAAAAACATCAGCGTTGTTTGCAATAACTACAAGGTGGCTTACTTGTGTGCTGTTGCAAAATTTTGTGCGTTTTCTTGGCCCCTCCTTTCGTTGGCGCACCCACTGCAGGCTATTGGCCCAGTCTTCTTGCTGGTTTTCTTCCCAACACGCAAGACGCCTTTGTTTGTTTGCTGCAAGTACTTGGTACAGAAATCAGATCCCCGCTCAACTTCAAACATCCGCCCTTGTTCTTTCCCTTTTGGTCCTTCCCTGGGTCTCGTTTGCTCCTCCTTTTTGTGACGGCACAGGAGCCCGATGGGAGATGTGCAGATATAGCCCCCAAGTCCAGAGATAAGCCCGGGCAAACAAACAAACACTTTTTTCTTTTTCTTTTTCTTTTTCTTTTTCTTTTTCTTTTTCTTTTTCTTTTTCTTTTTCTTTTTCTTTTTCTTTTTCTTTTTCTTTTTCTCTTTCTCTTTCTCTTTCTCTTTCTCTTTTCCCTTTCTCTTTTCCCTTTGCCTGTCCTTCTCAATCCTCCTCTTTCTTTTCTTTTTTGCCAGGTGTCACGCCCTCACGTTTCTCCGCTCACGTGTGCCAACTCTAAGCGTAGCTGAGCCTTTTCCGCACAACTAGGAGGCAGGTTGAGGGGCTTCTTGCATCTGGGTGGTGTGATGGCTTGCGCTTTCAACCCCTCTCTTAATCAGACGCTGGCGCTGATTGGCTTGGGCTTCTGGCTGGCCGGTTCTTCTTAATAACCAGAGACTGCCTGCTCCCCCTTGTCCTATGCGACATGGCCCCTTGGGTCTTTCTTTCCCTTGTTCTTGTGCCTACAGACCAAAGTCAAAGCCCCTTCTTTGACGCGTAGAGACACAAATGGTGCCCACTGTAAACTGTCCCAAAACAGGCATAGCCAGGGCCAAATGTCACTGTGGCTGCAACTGGGAAGTTTGTGTTACAGGGTGAGCCCCAGTTGGGCTTGTGCACAATTTTTCATGCTTCTCTGGCAATACCAGACGTGAAAAGGCTGGATGGGCCGTCGGCTCTGCACTCTGGTAGGAAGACACCAAATCTGAGATCCAACAGGTAGCTAGCTGGCTTCCCTCTGTCTGTTGTCTTTTGTTGCGCTTCTTTCCATTTGGGGACATCTGTCTGACTAATATCGAGCCTTTACTTGAAACAAATCCTCTTTCATGCACAAGTGAGGTAATCTTCTTCTCTTCCTCGTTCTCCTCACCATCTACATAGCAGCAGGGCCATGATCCAGTCCCCCTTGGCTGTGCATGGATGGATTAGACAAACAGCCTTTTCCGCCTGGTGCCCTTTTTCTCCTTCATTTTTGCTTTTGTTCTTCTTTGTTCTTCCCCTTCCCCTCATTTCGCCGCCCTGATGCCCGTCTTGCAATACACTCAGCTCAATGCACTGCACTGGCGATCCTCCACAAAAGGAACGGTCGACGCCTGGATGCTCGAGGTTCTAATGAAATGCGACAAGTGACACGCCCCAAGACCTCGGAAACCGCTTCTTTTTCGAGGCTAGAGCCTAAGGATCACAAAGAGATGAACCGTCCCTACCGCAGGAACACATGCCCTTTTTCTGCCTTTGCCTTAACCCTTGCTTGGCCTCCCTTCTGCCCCCAGGCCCCTCCAGCTTGGTTCCTGTTCTCTCTCTCTCTCTCTCCCTCTCTCCAACTGTAGTTGTGCCCTGAAAATGGGCTATCTCGCGTCCCAATATCCCCTGGCATAGCTAATTACAGTTTGAGCCTAGGAATAATGCATCACTTGCAAAACAATACGGTTTTTTATCGCCTGCCAGCCGTTTTCCGAGACCCCACAGACTTTTATGCTAGCTATGTCTACTTACTCTTTATGACCTGGCACAATTGCTGTCTCACCTCCCTCTCGACACTGTGACTCCTAAAGAATTGCCCTGTCCCTGACAAGGACAGGCTTTCCTTTCCATTCGGTATGCAAAGCTCTGAAGCAGACAATGGATCCCTTCTATGCCCATGCCTGCGTCGTTGCAGCGCTATTGCAGCACTACCACGCACCATGGTGGCTAATCAGGGCCCTGGCGCATTTGGCTTTTATATTTTTATACTTTGCCTCACCGTCCCAAGTGACCTTGGTTGGGACCAGGGCTTGTTCTAGGCTTCGGCCTCCTCTGTCTGCTTTTGGCACATGTATATGTCCATTCCTGAATTCTATGTTATAACATGCCATATCTCGGCCGCACAAGCTACTTGGCCCTGGAAATAGGATTGACCTATCTTGATTTCGGTTCATGAGTTTTTTGGTTTTATTCTGGTGTTGAGATTGGACAGTGCAGAGATTATCACGAAGAAGATTCTATGATCTGCTCACCGCCAAGGGGCAGACGAACTTTGTCTCTTTCTTTGAAACGCCCGTCATTCGTTTACAAGAGCTCCCCCTTAATGGGCCGCCGCAAACTGCTCCCTTTCCCATGCTCCCACATTCCTAGGATGTCGTCCCCCGCAACACCGTACTGCACACGGGCATCCTTTGCTGGGCCTTTGTTCAGTAAACCAGCAAGAGCGTTGCCACCAATATTTGCTGATGTGTCCCCTAAGGGCATCCGATTCCTAGTCAGGGTCTTGAAGGACACTGCTAATTCCAATGGGCTCATGGACGTTTCACGGCCCAAGTTCCACCAGTTTAAAAGAAGTGGCAGAATCGCTAGTGGACCCAGGATACTGACGATGGCAGCGGGCACCAATGCCAAGTGGTTGATGACGTAGATGACGTCGCTGCGCTCAGATATGTAGCTTAAGTTCTGCTGAATCGACATGCGCGTGCCGTAGTCTAATGACAGGCGGAAAGCCAATTCCCGGAAGTGGTTGAGGATGTCGTCAGTGGGGCTATTGAAGGCATCACCGATAATCCAATTCGGATCATTGCCGTTGCTTTGGCCAAGCGGCACATACTTTTCTCCAACGTGGTATGTGAAACATAGCGGTCCGGTGCAATCGGATATGGTGTAGGGGAAGGTGAAGGTACTTCGTGCGGTTGTGCCGTACGTCACTTTTCCGTAGGAAGAGAGGCCTGAGGAGCCATAGGAGGCATCAAAAGAATCTAGTTGCCTTTTGTTGTTGTCGAGTTAGAGACGAGTGTGGTGGAGAGAGAAGCCCTCGGGACAGACAAACGTATATATGTACTTACAGACGCTCGAGAACGCTGTCGTCGCGATAGGACGATGCTTGGAAGCTGATGTTGCGACCACTGACGTTAAGCTTGTAGCGCATCCGGCTAAGATACAACTGGCATAGGTCTGTGATCAGATAGCCCGCGGGTTTGATGGTCGGCCGGCGGGTGACATTCATAAATACAGAAGAGAAGTTGCCGAGGCGGTCGGTGCTGAAATCAACGAACAGAGTTGTTAGATTGCCTGTGCCTTTGCCCGAATCATACATGGTCATGTTGTACGGCGTTAGCGTCTGATTGCAGACAATATCAAAGCCAAAGCCATCGACTGCATTCATTGAGCAGTTTGTACATGGCTGGGTGGTGTTGGCAAAGGCCATTGGCATGCGTTGTTGTATTTGCGAGGCTACGGTCGTGAAGTTGTCGGACGGTGCAGGGATGGGCGACCGGCGCAGGCCGAAGTATCCAAGCATAGTCTGGCCAACCGGAGCTTCGATACTGCCAGAGACTGGAACAATGATAGAGTCGATATCAAGGACTCTTTGAACGAGCGGGCCTCTGAGAAGAGTTGCGATTCCAACAGCAAGACAGACTGATACGGTGATTAGCAACAAGCCCGACGGGGTGTTTTTGAGAGATAAAAAAAGTCAGAGGTAGCTCGGAAACCCTACTCACCCAAGCCGGGGACGATAGCCCGTCTTTTGATTAGGCTTTTGATCCCACCAAGCGGCCCTTGGCAAGCCAGCCAGTTGTAGTGAAGATTCACCAGCTACACCCATCATTCATTAGTGGTGGCTATGGCAATGCGAAAACCTAGACGTACCTGTGTTCCCGCCAAAGCTTGGGTCCAGTAATATACGGTGCCGGCCTCAGCCATAGCAAAAGCCAGGGTCGTGTTGGCCACGGTCGAAGTGTATGCGAGAATAACAGACGGTTGCAGGCTGCTGTTGCCATACTTTGAGACTGACTGTCCGTTGACATTCAGGACAACACACAGAGCGACGATGGTACAGCACAAGCTGATGCCAATGCTCAGTATGGCCCAAATAGGGAATGCACGGAAGACACCTGGTCGCCACGGCAGCCGAGCGGCTTCAGACATTGATACGGGCTCTTGCAGTTGTATCATCGGACCAGTTGGCCGGCCAGCATCTTGCGAATCGTTCAGAGTCGTCGTGGAGTCGGACAGCGCTACGCGATCTATATTGGGTGTCGACTCGCGACTTGGCTGAACTTCGCGGTCGAAATAAAGGGCTTCGGTTTCGTCATCAGCGCTGGGCCGTTGATACGAAGGTGCAGAAGACATTGTGGGGGAGGGACACTTGGTATTCCAAAGCGGAAAAGGCGAGAGACAAGGAGAGAGAAGGATAGAGAAAAGAACAAATGCGACGAGCAAGAACAGGAGATATTCAGCACATTGAAGCGCATCGAGTCAACTGAGTGTCTATATATGTCTAATCAAACCAGCGGACGAGCCACAGTCAGCTGGAAGTGCCTAGTTGTACACACGCACGCTCCAGAAGTCAACCTTGTCAATTGCATTGTTAGAAATTGGCACTGTAGGAACTCTGACATGTACGGGTCATGGCGTTAGAGCCGCCGAGTATCACAGACAGAACGGGCTACGAAACACCATATAATCATAGTTTGCTTTGTAGCCGGGCGATATTGCCTGCATGAGAAACTGCAAGGTCGGTTGGTTACAGCCAATCAGCGATGGCGAACAGTTTGAATGCATGAAGGAAGCGCCTTTTTTGAGTAGAATAGGGGGGGGGGGAGGAGGAAGGGTTGAGCTTGACGCAAAGCTTAAAATCGCCGTTGAAGAATTGCTTCTGCTAGGCTTAAAATCCAGCGTCATGGCAGCCAGCATGTTGAAATAAACGGTGTGAAGATGAGTAAAGACGGCGAGAAGCCCCTCTAGTGCGGCAGGATAGTCGCGCGGCACCTTGTATCTTTTCCAGAGGAACTGAAGGTCGCTTTGTTTCATTTTTACAAGAGCTCCCTTTCCCATGCTCCTACATTCCTAGGATAGCGTCCTCTGCAACATCGCAATACAGATGTGTATATTTTGTTGGGCCTTTGTTCTAAGCCAGCAAGAGTGTTACCGCCCGAGGCGACCCTGGTCCTGAATGGCACAGCTGATTCCAGCGGACTCATGGCCTGGATTCTGTTAGATTGACATCCGTGTGCCGTAGTCTAACAGGCGGAAAGCTAGTTGCTGGAAGCGATTGCGGGTGTCGTCAGTGGGGCTATGGCAGGCATCACTGACAATCCATCTCGGATAATTGCTTTGGCCAAGGGGTAGATGCGTTTCTCCAATGCGGTATGTGAAGCATGGCGATCTGGTGCGTTCGGATGTGGTGTGGGGGGGGGGGGGGAGATGAAAGCACTTCTTGCAGTTGTCACGTACGCCACGTTTCCATAGAAAGCCAGGCCCGAGGAGCTATAACCGCCGCCATCATAGCCTAGTCACTCTTTTTTGTCTAGTTAGACATGAGTGTGTCGGAGAGGAAAGCCTCGGGATAAAAGTATACTTTGTAAATGCAGAAGAGAATTTGTCTCAACAGGCAGCGCTGAAATCGGCGGAAAGAGTCGTTGGGCTTCCTGTGCCATTAGTGTACGGCGCTGTATTAGCAATGCTACAGCTGTGGCGTTTCCGGACGGTTTGGCGGTAGGAGACCAGTGCAAACCATAGTATCCAAGCATTGTCTGGCCAACCGGGGCTTCAACACTGCCAGAAACTGAGACAGTCATATAGTTGATATCAAGGGCTCTTTGAGTGGGCGGGCCTCTGGGAACAGTTGTGATCCCGACGGAAAGACAGACGAAGAT
The DNA here is from genome assembly GCA_003449175.1 of Ceratocystis smalleyi. Lineage (NCBI taxonomy): Eukaryota > Fungi > Ascomycota > Sordariomycetes > Microascales > Ceratocystidaceae > Ceratocystis > Ceratocystis smalleyi. Next base: position 28,813 of record NETT01000033.1, on the reverse strand, counting down.
CGTGGTTAGCAACAAGCCAGATGGGGCACGGTGGCCATGGTAATGCGAAAGCCCAGACGTGCCTGCGTTCCCGCCAAAGCTTGGGTCTAGTAACATACGGTGCCTGCCTCAGCCATAGCAACGGCCAGGGCAGTGTTGGCCACGATCGACGTGTACAGACTGATATTGCCACACTTTGACACTGACTGCCCGCTGGCATTCAGGACAACACACAGGGCGACGATGGTACAGCACAAACGAATGCCAATGCTCAGTATGGTCGAGATGGGGAACGCACGGAAGGCACCGGGTCGCCATGGTGCCCAGGTGGCTTCAGATCTTGACATGGGGTCGCAGCTCTGCCACTGGGCTACTGACTGTGACAAGCAAGGACAGGAGATGGCTAGCACACTGGAGCAGATCTAGTGAGCTGAGCGTGTATGTACGTCTACTCAAGTCAGCAGACAAACCTGCGCTGTAGTACTCTGGCACGTGTCGCTGCTGAGTATCACAGGACTGGCTACGAAACGCCATAGTATCGTATTTTTCTCTCCGGCCCGGTGACATTGCCTGCATGAGAGACTGCAAGGTCCGTTAGCTGCTTGCAAACAGCGATGGCGACCAGTCTGCCTGTGTTGATGTGTGTAAAAATGGCACAGATTCCTCGTGCAGCCTCATTCCCAGTAAGGGTTACGCCGGCAAAGAAACGAGGTAACCCTGGTTTGCCGGTCCACGTGACTAGCGGACACAGCGCCTATTGTGCCCAAAGAGATACGTCGTCAGAAGAAGATGTCCAGCACTCTTTGTCAATGAGGTCATTGCCTATTCCTGGCGCTACTAAAACGACTGAAACACAGCTACGAGCAAAGCTGCTTTATGCGTTTATTGACAGCGTTGTTCACAGACTTGGCAAAAGGGGTGGGCAGAAGAAGGCGGGTGGGTGTCAGACTAACTGGCTGAGCTTTA
>NETT01000033.1:1660-26436 GCA_003449175.1 Ceratocystis smalleyi | reverse complement strand
GGGGGGGGGGCTAGTAGGGAGCACAACCCGGCCAATGCATGCGTTGGCTTCATGTTAATTGTTAATGCAGCAGTTCTCAAGACTGAAGAGGCGTGTAAGTGGAGGCATAGAGGTCTGTGCTTTGAGGGATGAAAGTCGTACTACAGGGGGACAGAGACGGAAAGGCGAAGGGGAGAACAAGACATCACGTAGTAGAACAAGACAGAAGATCACCGAAGGTTTGACAAGATGCGCTTTTTGTTGTTTTTGATTTGTTATTCGCTATTGTATTTTTTGGGGGGATTTTTTTAGAGCTGAGATTCGAAATCAGGAAGAGGAGAGATAGAGCGAAAGAAACAAGACCTGCTATTGAGCAAAGAAAAAGCAAACAATAATAAAAAAGAAGCGCAGCATGGGTTATCGTGACAGTAACAGAACAACAATAAATGACTCGGCGGGGGGGCCTCCAGTAGCAAATTTGGGCCCTTTCAAAGACCAGGGAGATATCGTAAATCAACGCAACGCAGTAAACGTTAGGAACAACCAGGAGAACAAGAGAGCAGAAAGAAAATGGTGCTGATCCCCATGAAACACAAAAACAGACCGTTCAACGCCGACAGTGACCCAAGCTTATGGTCAAGCAGAGGCCTGGCTTTGACTAGTCGCGCAAGAGAGAAACTTGCGACGGGAAGGAAAGGAAGGAGTCAGGACAGAGAGACAGACTACTACGAGTCGCTTGGACTGTTCTTGCTTAGTTGTCCTGCAGCACAGCCTTGGCAGCATTCTCTGCCCGGCGCATCGCAACCTCGCGATCACGGCGTTCTTTCTCACGGAACGCCTTTTCACGGAGTTCACGCTCGCGACGCTCGGCCGACTTCTTGACTGACAGCCGGTGCGAGAGAAGCTCGCGGCTGAGCGGGGCGTCAACAGTGGGCGGTGACGGCATGTGACGCGGCGTCAGCGAGGCATAGTCAAAGTAGTTGATGGTAGAGCCGGGCAGCGGTGTGGAGAGGCACTCAGTGCAGCCTTCGTGGTGGCAGAGCGAGCAGGTGTCATTGATAGCCAGAATGGTGTTGCACTGGCAGCAGCGGTTGTAGTTGTAGCCCATGACGAAGAGTAGATGGTGAGGATAGGAGGTGAGAGGGGTGGGAGAGGGAGCAGTATAAGAATATATAGTTGGTAGGGACGCTTGTATATAGAGATGAAGCTCTGGGTATTTGGTGGTAAGAATATCGTTAGAGAGACGGCAGATAAAAAATTAAAAAAAACCGAGAGTAGAGAAACGTAACTTGGCAAGAACGCCAAAATGTCAGGCGGGTGGAGCGGAGAAGCCGCAGACTTTATAGCCGACAAGCCCCAAAAGCCAAGAAGACAAGAAGGAGGGCCAGGTCAACACAAGGGAAAAACAAGGCAGGAGGTTTAGAATCACCGAGCCGAGCTTCTTTCCCTCTTTTTGTTTTCTCTTTCCACTGCTGCCTTTTTGCTCATATTTCTCCGTTATGTGCAGGCAAGTCCCCCTCCTCATTCTCAGTGTTTTTTTTTTTTTTTTAATTTTTAATTATTTATTTCTGCTTCTTCTCTCAAAGCCCGCTCTTTCCTCCTTGTTCCGATTTGTTTCACTCCCCGCCTCCCACCTCGTTCGGAATTGCTGGATAAATTCCCGTCTGGTTCTTTTTTTAATGTGCAAGGTTTCAGCTGGGGTTTTTTCGGTGCTTGTGCTATTTGCATATATTTTGTATGTAATCCGAAATGCACTTGCCATTCTTCGTTCGCCGTTTTCTGCAACTGCCAAGGCTGCCGGCCCAAAGCATCCAATTCACAGCATAAATCTTTCGATTTTGGCTAGCTACCGCCTGACAAAATGGCTGCTCTTTTCCTTGGTCTTCCGTTTAGTATCTTACGTTTATCCTTGTGTATTAGTTACCACATTTGACTCTGTCCTTTTGATGCGGCTGTATTATTTTCTGTTGTTTGCTTGGTCGTTTTCTCATGACCTGCATATTGCCAGCATTAGCCTCTTCCATGTTGCCCTCTTTTTTTGTTTCATTACGTTGTTTTTTCGCTCTGTGGTGCAGTCCAGCATCCTGTCGCTCATTTTCTTTCAGCGTTTTCTCGCTTTGCTGTGCCGGCCGACTCCGGCGTTCCTTCCTGCTCTTGCTTTACACGCCCCACATCCCTTTCCCCACCCCTCCTTGATCTTATTCCCACTTCTCCCTGACTACTTGCAGTCTGTGCTGTGATTCGCTGGACTGCGTTGCTTTTTTTTTTTTTTGTTCTTGTTTTTCTTTTTGGCATCGCAGGCCTTCTTCGGGTCTTCTTAGCGTTTTCACCCAACCCACATACAAGATGCTGGCCAACGTTCTTTGTCGATTCCAACCCCCTTGTCCTTGCAAATTCTTCAATGCTGAAGACACTTGATCCAATTCATGAAGAAAAGAAAAAGGAAAAAAAAAGAAGAAAAAATCTCACCACATGACCTTGCACCGGCCATAGTGGCGAATTTCGCACACAAAACAGCTAAGCTGAGACTAAAGGCTTGCCTGGATGACGGCAACGACGATGACAAGCAGGCTCCTGTCGCCTGCTTCGCCCAAAGCAAAGACATGACAAAGGAAACCCCATCCCTTGTCTCAATGCTAAAAGCAGAAAGTCGTCACGCATTTTAGCCCCAAAGACAGTCGCACCCCTCCCCCTTCTCGGCTTGGCTGATTTGCGCTTGCTGTTATGACCCCCACGGCTATAACGAAGGTCGTATGGCTCTTTTACGTCGTACTCTTCACCATGGACAGCACCATAATATCCACTGTAGTATTATGCATCCGCTTCCCACTCAACTGGCCTTAACCTCAGGCCTCGTTCGTGCGTGGGTCTCTAAATTCCTTTCCTTTCTCTCTGCTGCAGCTTCACAGGCCTTGGGCTTCGTATGAGAAAAAAGGAGGCTCCTCACAACGTGGAGAGTGAACTGTCATGGCTGAGCGGGGTATATATTTCGTCTCTTAATGCCAACTGTACTGTACGTTTGCATTTTTTGACTGATTTGATTTGAACATATTTAACGTCTACTGGAATCACTGGGATTTTTTTTCGTTCTTTATTCTTTATTCTTTGTTCTATTCTTTTTTCTTTTCTCTTTTCTTCTTTTTTTCTGGGTTCTTGCTGCCCAAGGTGAAAGGCTGATTCGGAGAATTCAGGGGGCGCATATGCTCGGGTGAACAGACTCGGCCCACTTTTCTCTTTTCCTTAAGCCGACGAACCCTAACAACACGGTGCAACTTTGGGGGTTTGCTTGGAGCTGGAGAAACTGCAGTCACCAACTGTCGCACACACAAACACCATTAGTCCCGCATTTATAGACAGCCCAAAATCGGTCATTGGGAGCAAGTAGACAGCCGACTAAGCAACGCAACGCAGCGTGAACTCCCCGCGATCCTCTTTATTTTTTCTTCTTTTCATTTCTCTTAGCCAGTGCGTCGTTTGATCCCAGTGATTCCAGTAGACGATAAATATATTCAAATCAAATTTCTCTTAGCCACTGAATGTTTCGTGTCGCTGTCGCTAGGTTACACAGCTCATCTTGCATGGCCTTCCCTTTTTCGGCTCAGTTACTCAACAACTCCCGAAGTAGAGGCACCAGAGTCAAGAACCAAAGCAACACCAGTACAGAAAATATAATTGCATCGCTTTCTGCCTGGATGTCCCCCGTGAATACAACACTGCGCGCGCGGCTTATTAGCAGCTGCTCTCCCACACACGACATGTCCACTTCCACTCCATACATGACTTACCCAAACATTGACACCCCGTATGTGCGCATTGAGCGCTTGGCTGCTGCTGCCTCCTCACGGATGTTTCTTCGTGTTTGCACCAGGAACTCCTCTATCATGGCATAGTCCTTTGCGTGCTTGGCTTGGATCTGCTCTAGTGCTTTGGCTAGTGTTGCACAGCCGGTGTGGTCAACAGTGTCGCTATTGTCGTTGTCTCCGTTGGTGCCACCATCATTGCTTGCTCTACTGTCGTGGGTGCTGCTAGTCTCATGCTTTTTGGCAACAGCCATGGTATCCCACCCCATGACGGTGTTGTCGGGGTCGGGATTGGACTTTGGGCTGGGGTTGGCTTCTTGAGATAGGGACGGAGCAGCAGCCGCTCCCGTTACAGCCTTGGTCCTGGTGCAGCCATCTCCACAGCTCCTATTGCTATCAGAGGCGATATACCACGGGATTGTTTTGTTAGGGGCTATGCTGAGCGAGTGAAGGTTCGCATTCATGTGGCCATCAACGAGTGTGTAGGGGCTCTCTGGCGGTGTCGATAGAGTGGAAGAGCTAGGTATGCAGGTGGCATGCATTGACTTATCTTTGGCCTGAATGTTGGCGAGCATAGGGCTCAAGGTCCGGGGCTAGAAGCAAGAAGAAGGGAGTCCAGAGGTTAGTGGTCGTGGGAGAGAGGGCAGAAGAAGAAGAAGAGAAAGGACGCACGATGGGCTTAAGGGATCTCATGATGGCGTGGTCTAGAGATGCCGGTAGTTGGTATTACTGTAAATCTAGAGAAGAATGAGCGTGGACACAGGCACAAGCAAGAGGAAGGGAGCAAGGACAAGAAAACTCTTCATATCTTGGCTTAAATAGCTTTGCCCGTCCAGACTCATGGTTGTTTGGTCCCCAACCAGCCTATACATCTATCTAGTTTTGAGATGCAGTTAGGTCCAGTTGCTATGTCCAGGAGATCTTGAACAATGAGGAGCTCTCATTATTTCCTTTTTAAGATAGGCCAAGGCAGAGGCGTCGATGAAGTTGGATGTATACAGTAGAAAAAAAAAGGCTTAGCAGGATAGCCAGAAGGAGGTGGTTGAGATAAGAAGTCTAGTTGTCCTGGAGTGAGGGTATAGAGGGAGAGAGAGTTTTGTAGGCATAAGTCTCATGATAGTTGTTGTCCATCCAGTATTGGCATTGGTAACAGCCAAGACACAGGCATGCATATATACTTCTGACGCCTTTCAACCAACTCCTTACGAGGGTTTCCCTGTCAAACGCTAACCTGACCAACTGTCTCAGTCGGCTCGCTTACAAGGTCTGCATCCAGAAGTGAGATAACATAACAGGAGCCGCCCTGCCCATCTTGTATGGGCCTAACTGACAGGCCGACGACTACAATCGTATTAGAGCTTATCCATACAAAGTAGAGCAGCAAGATAAAAACAAAAGACTACCACAAAAGACTACCGCTCAGCACACGGGCTTTGGTCCTACCCGGGAGGATAAAGAAAAGAACAAAGACGCCAAAAACACCAATGCAATGAATTTCCGCTCAGAGTCCGTAGACTACTTGATGACCCAAAAAGAAATACCCCCAAAATAAACTCCCTGAAAGCAAAAACAGGCCCCTAGAAAGAATGCCGCCCCGACGATGCATGGTGTCCCAATGACAAAAGAAAAAAGAAAAAAAAATACAAGGATAAAAGAAACGAAAGATCTAGGCATCGCCCAGAGGCATCACGAAAACCCCAGCTGCTTGGCTTCCTCTTCTTCCTCCTTCTTGCGCTCCTCCTCCTCTGTCAGCTGATAGCTCCAGTCCTTGAAGCCCTCGCCGCGCATCCAGCTGATGCTCTTGCGCCAATTATCCTCACGAACTGCTCGCGCATCCTTTTCGTACACCACGCTGGACACCATCAATGCAAACACAAACAGCCAGACATCGCCGCCCCGCATGCCTACCCACCAGCGTCGCTTAACTCCAACCTTCCACAAAGAATCAATACTCAGCCGCGCAGTCGACAAAAAGGCACCGCGGCCGTTCTTGCGCTCAAGGAATGACCAAAGTCCTGCGACGAAGCCGCCGAGGAAGAAGCGTTGGCGGGCCATAAACGATCGAGGAAACCACGATTGGAAGAAGCATATGGAAGCCCATGCCGAAGAAATACTAGCGGTAGCCATGGCACTGAGCTTCAACGAACGCAGGGCAATATTGGTAAACAGCTTCATGGGTGCCTCTGTAAGAGTGCGGAAGCGTGGGAGTAAAGACATGGCTGAGTACACAGCAAACAGTGTCTTGGCAATAGGAGGGAAAGATTGCAGCCAGAAGGTCAAATAGGTGCGCATGCACGACGGATCGTTGGGGTGCAGTGTCGCGCATGATAGGGATTTGATAAGAGGATGCGCACGCGTGGTTAGAGGGCTTATAGCAGAAAGCGAAGCAGGCAGGACCTCTTTGTTAGGGAACAAGGTAGGCGAGACATATGTTCTAGAAGATAGGGCAGCTTTATGTGAGCATACAGGCCAAGGATTCGCACAATGCCAAGGGGCGTCGACCAGAGGGATGGGTTTACTTACGGCCAGTTGAGCTTTGCCATTCCAGCTAAAGAGTCGACAATTTCGTAGGCCGAGGGCCACGGCAATCCGATTGAGTACCCTTCGGGTCTCTGTTGGAAATAAGTCATGGATTGTTTCATGATCCAGTCGGTATAAGCGAGAGGGGAGCAATCACGGTCAAATACTAGGGAGTGGAAAAGCTGCCCAAAAACAAGCGGCTGGGTGAGCCAGCTTCCAAACCACCAAGGACGATGGTTTTTTATCTTGAAGCCGTTGGTGAGAGTCTTGAACCCCCAAATCATGCCGTCGTACTCTAGTAAGTTCCATGAGAACTCTAGGGCACGGAAAAGAGCATAGATTGCTACCGATACCCTCATATGTCTAGCTGGCGATATTCCTAGCATCAGGCCGGCGAACGACGCGCCAACGGCAGGTGCATACTGAGATGTCAGAGCGGCGGCTGCCCGGGGGTTGCGCAGACGGAAGGGTGCGGCCGAGGGGTCAAGCAGATGGCCTCGTAATCGGGTGAGGAATCTGAAAAGGAGGCGGTAGAGCAAGAGGATCGTTGATAGGGATACGGATAATCGCAATGTCGCTGATTTGTGGAGGGGCTGTTTCTTTGAAGCAGCCAAGTCGTTCTTTTTGCCAAGCTTGAGCAGCAGCATGCCCCAAATTTTGGAGGCTAGACCTGTCAGCACGAAGACACGCATCGAGTGTCGCACAGCACGCGCATTGTAGTCGTTTTCTTCCGCTTCATCCTCGGCATTGGCAGGATCGAGGAGGCCTTTGCCCTGCATTTTGTCCTTGTGTCGCTCAGCACCATCGCTGCCTACGATCTGCTCGACACGGGCCGGTGTTGGTGCAGATTTGGAGAGGACGCGCGACCGCGATATCAAATATCTGTGCAAGGTGGAGTATTCGCGTGCAGAGATAGTGTAGCGAAGAGCATTGCGCAAAATTGGATCTGATAAGCCACGCTGGGGTTTGTGTGCAGGTGAAGCTGGGCGAGGAAATGGAGGGGAGGCAACGGGGGATTTCAGGGAAGCAACAGCCTCGGCATGGGTAAGAGTTGGCGAAGTGCAAGGCGACCGCCGATGCGGAGGAGGCGGTGATGGCATCGTGATGGGAGCAAGGCGTGTGGTTCTATCGGCAAGGGGTGCGGTAAGCAAGGTAGCAGCGGAGGTGTTGTGAGATGTAGAAGGCAGTCTTTTGGCATGAGAGGAGCTATGGATTGCGAGAGTGAAAGAGGAAGAGAAAAAGAAAAAGAGAAAGAGAAAAAAAGAAAAAAAAGACAGTAATTTCCCGTGTTGTTTGTCGTTGATGTTGGGGGAAAGTGAAGAGTTGATGATGTTTTGCTTCGGTGCGATGAAAAAGAAGACGAAAAACAGACAGATGGAGGAAAGCGCAGAGATTGACGAGAGATAGAAGCACGGAAACAGGAGAATGAGCAGAGGGGAAGTTTGGGATCGGCTCAAAAAAAAGAAAAAAAAAACAAGGAAGAAAATAAAAGGAAAGATTGAGCTGGCTGTGGTGACCGCCTAGAGTTCAAATGCAAGAAGCTCAACCCAGATCAGGGAAATCACAGCACGTAGGATAATAAAGAAGAGCAAGGAGCAGCGACGACAACAACAACAGCACAAGCTCGCACAAGAAATAAAGAACACCAGGAACCCCCCTCGCTTTCGTTCTGCTCAGGACCAGATAGCAAGCCCCAAACCGCAAACCAACAGCGCAATAACCCTCCCCCCCCCTGAAGAGAACTATGACAGGGGCTGTTATAGCATACAGCACTTCCTTAAGCTCGGCTCAATAAGCGTCCTCGGGAATCTAGGGGACACTGAGAATGAGTCGGGGCTCTCAAGAGTGCTCGAAGAATGAAAAGAGCTACCAGCAACACGGCTTGCTGCTTGCTGCTTGCTGCCCTCGCCTGCTCGCTTCTTCAAGCTGTGTCCTGTCTGTGCTCTTGGCTACGCCCTTGTGCATGCCATGCCAGGCGGGCTTGAGGTGAGAAGAACTTGGCGAGGGCTAGAAGAGGGCAGCTCTTTTTTGTCTGCGTCAACATGTTGATCACACTTGCCCTTCTCCTTCTCCTTGCGATGCTTTCACATGCCTTGCCCACTGGCTCGTCCAATCCTTGTCTTGTCGAGCTTCGCTAAATCGCCCACACGTAGACCTCGGCTGTGCGTCTTCTTGCATGATTCCACCATGCGCATTTCGCTCTCTTCTCCAAAATCCAACAACCCGCAAAGCTTATTTAAGCTTGCCTTTAGTGGCTCTTCTTCCTACGCTAGCTTGCCTTGTGTATGCCAATCAACCTAAATGACCTGTAAGCATTGGCTTCAGTCAGGTTTCAGGCGTTGGGGAGCCCGTCGCATTGCTGCAAAATAGCACAATTCAAGTTTCGGGCGTTGGCAATACCGCCCTTGCATAGAACGTAACTCATGTATACAAAGGCATAATGCTGTCGACACAGTCTGCCGGTACGCCTACATCAATCGCGGGTTCCTGTCTGGTGCCTGATACACATGTAGTATATTTATATATATGGCTGGCTATAGTACAATAGATTAGCCCACGGATAATTCCACACACCTACAAGCACTCGCTCCGTTGACGTCTTGGGTCTACCTACAACCCCTGTAGAAGCCGTGTCATACGATGCTCATGTTTGTCCATCTCTTGTGCAATCAACTACGAACTATCACCCATAGTTAAATGATCAGGGAAAAGCATCAACTATCAGTAAAAAAAATCTAGAATAAAAACAGCAAACAGTCCCACGCCCCGTCAAGATACCTCTCCTCTGCCAGCATCTACCTCTCCGTAAAACTTTTGTTTGTATTCCGTTGTAGGGCATTGCATCATTCATGGGGTCGTTTGATATGCCATATCGCCACCCTTTCTGTGCGCCTTATTTCTCTCATGTTTTGTGTTTTTTGTATGATGCGCACGTGGACGCGTAGCCAGCTCTGCAGATGTGTCTTGAAGCCAGGCAAAGAAGTGGGAGGATGCAAGACACAGGATGGAAAAAAAAAAAACCAGAGTTGGTAGAAAGAAATGTTGTTGATATGATGTTGAATGTATTTTTTTCCCCCGTAAAATGGGGTTTACCCACGAGTTCTTCTTTGGTCTCATTAAAAAGATAGAAACAGAATGAATAAAAAAGTAAAAAAAAGACAAGAAGGCGAAAGTAAAAAAAAAAAAACGTGTATGTCATAGAATATGATGAAGATGAAAAGACGTTAAAAAGTGCGAGAAAAGTAAGTAGTGAAGACAGGGCGGAAGAAAAAAGACAAAAAGAAAAACGGAAAAAGAGCAAAGACAAGAAAACGTAACAGCGCTTGGTAAACTGCCGCGTCAATCATCTCTATGGATACAGTCCAAAGTCAGTCTGGCGAGCACCAGCTGGCGTCTTTTCTGTATTCTCAACCGGTACCCATTTCTTGAGGAGATTTGTCTTCGTTGTGCTCTCTTCAAGATACTCTTTCCAGCATAGGATGTCCCATGCATTGTGAGCTTGGGGTTCGTAGCGCTGCAGCCGCGGGAGAATAACAGACACTTCAGCCCCAGCGGCCTTTCCCACAATAACCGCTGACTGGAGACTAACACGCCGCCTCTCGCGCTCATCAATGATCTGTTTGGCTACAATGCTGCGTGCTGTGTTGTTACGCCATCCATTGACGCCGCCTTGAAGATCGTTCTCAAGCGTCTCCTTGAGAATATCAAACGGCAGGTTAATAAGTACACGGGAAAGAACCTTGAAGTGCGCAAAGGGCTCGGTGGTTGGTGTCTCTTTGTCTTCTAAAGTTGGTTCAGGTGTGCTAGTGAGATCACCAAACTGGATATGGGACACATTCGACAACCGCTTTTCACCTCTATGGTGGCGGAGCATCGAAAACCGAGGCTCCTTCTCTGAGGTGGCTGCAGTGTTTAGCGTAGCTAGAGGTGACGTAGGTACTGCCATTCCTGGCGGAACAGACATGGGCATTCGGCGGTATTCTAAGGGATCAGCAACACTGGTGTCTAGTTCAAAGTTTGCAGGGAAGTTGTCAATCAAGAAATCAATGACACCGCGGACCAGAGTCTTGGAAGCAGCGTCCATAGGCGTTTCCACATTGATAAGTCCTCGGTTAGGCATGTCACCCAGGGAAAACTCGAGAGCGCCTTCAATGGTCTCCCACGATAGAAACTGCGAAGCCATGCGAGCTCCCCGTGTTGTAACTTCGGGCAACTCGAGGATGCGGCCGGCAAAGGAGTATCCAAGCGAGAAGTTAAAGCGGTCCTGAGCATTACCGGCCATTGAAAGACCGTCGCCCACGGGCATAGGCTCGGGAACGGCAAACAGGTCATATCCATAAAGGTATTGGAGCGCAAAAATAAAGGCGTCTGATCTGGCAAACCGACTGTTGACATGGAGAACAACGTGCGGGAGGCTTTCGCCCTGGGGCGGCGTCGATGATGAAGAGAGGATGATCTGGCGCAGAGCGTTGCTTTGAGAAAGAACTAAGCGGTGGGCGGGCACACGAAGAGGGGATGGACCGCCATGGCGAATTTCAAGGACGCAGTCGGCAAAAGTATCGACATTAAATTGACTCTTGATGTGGTTGAGCATTGGGAGTCTAGGAGAGCCAAAGTCAGGGGGCCCGGGAGGACCCATGTGGGAGTTGTGAAGATGGTGATGGTGTTGACCCACAAGGCCGTGGCGGAGCCCCATAAAAGGTGGCATCATGTGAGGCATATCAGCTGACATGTGATGTTGATGCTGGTGCTGGTGCTGGTGCTGGTGCTGGTGCTGGTGCTGGTGGCGGCCGTCGTCCATCATATTTTGTCCAGAAATGTGAGGAGGATGTTGGCTGTACATTGGGTAGTTTGCCATGTTTTCCTCGCCGTGGCCGGACGATTGTGAATCGTGGAAGCTGTGAGGAGTAGAAGGAGGGCCATGGGTGAATCCATTGGAGGGGCCGTTATGCATCTCTGCTGGATAGCCGTTGATGCCATTTATGGGCCGGCCATAGCTATCCATTTGGACGTAGTCTCCATTGTATGGCACAGGAGGCATGGGTCGATAGCCATTAGCTCCAACCCCGGCACCACCGCCGCCACCACGACGTGCATCAGGGCCGGCTATACCATTGTGGTTAACAGGCATTCCGGGGGGAGGAAACGCAGTAGATTGGGGGCCTGGAGAGGAGGTGTTGGAGTCGCGGAACGGGTATTGAAAAGAGCCGGTACTATGGTGGCTGTAGTGGCGGAAGTGTAGGTCTACTTGGGGCGGGCGGGGACGGGGTGCATAGAAGGGAACGCGAGGACCGTTGGGCGGCTGCATGTACGGATATGCGGAGACATCATTCATCTGGGAAGAGGGGGCGAAATTGGCGGACGAGCCATTGATCTGAGCCTTGGCAGCGGTAGAAGCAGTAGTAATGCTGGCACTCGTAGAGATAATAGAAGTAGTGGTTGCTTTTGGGGTTGGATTGGCGGATTCCTTTTCGGGACTAGGAAGAGGGCCGTCTTGAGCAGCGGGGCCAGGGCTGTAATGCCGTGGCTGCGGCGAGTATCGCGACTGCTGCGTAACTGACAGGGAAGGCGGGTCTTGTTTGTTTTCAGACAGCAAGGCAGACACTGCTATTTTGGACGTAGCCACCGGGTTTGAGCTGGCAGTGCCAGCGGGCTGCATTGTAGCCGGGACATTTGAAGTAGGGGTAGATGGCACGGCAGATACAGCATTTGGCCCGTTCGAAATGTTCTTCAGAGGCGGCGAAGTGATGGAGGCAGAGTCGCCTGGAGCGGTTGAGCCGGAGCTGGGGGCCAAGGGGGGTTTCTTGGCTGCAGGCGTAGAAGAGGCGGCCTTGTTGTCTCGGCGGTGGGCGGGGTTGGGGCCAATGATGGGAAGCGCTGGGACGATCTTTCTGGCAGCGGTTTTGCGGGGCTTTGAAGCGACCGAGGTGGTACGATCCTTGGAAGTCATGGTTTGTGGGTAGACTGGAGCTAGAGAGAAGCGTACTTGACTCGTCACAGGAAAGTGGGCGGGGATTCGATGACTAGTCACAGGGGGAGATTTTGGGAGAGTGTTGTTGAGCGTTGGTCAAACGTCGCATCTCAGGGCTAGATTCGCCACGACTATGGATGAGGGCGAGGCTGTGGTCAGCGGTGAGCTGGGGGGTAGTAGTAGCTTCGTGGTTGCCCTTGTGAAGTTATGCGTGAGTTGGAGGAGGCAGGCGGTGCTTTGTGTTTCGCTGTTGTCGAGGCTCTTTTTTGAGTCTTTCTTTTTTTCGTGGAGGGGGGTTTGTTTGTTTTATGATTGTGCCAGCAAGAAGCCCAGGGCAGGCGAGGTTCGAGACAGTGTTGGGGAGCAGCAGTGACGATGGCTATGACGATGACGATGAAGCGGGAAAAGCCAGAGGTCAGAAAAGAAGGAAAGGAAGCTGGAAAAATCCCAGCTATGTGGGGTGGATGCAGCTCTAGCCCAGAAAGAAAAGGCAAGGCGGAGATGGAGGGAGTCAAAAAAGCGCAGGGAGGCTTGGGTGATGAGGGTGAGGGTGAGGATAAGGGTAAGGTAAGCAAAAACAGGCATGTGGAATTTTGCTCTTGAGATATGTCTATCTTGTGGTAGCAGTGGTGGTGTATTTGGTAGAGTAGCAGCAATACTGAGTTGATCTTGCTAGGCTGGCTATTTGGGGGTGGGGTGATGCCTAAGCCGAATCTGTGCGGTGACTAAGCAAGCCAGGCCAAAAAGACAAGACAGGGAGGGAGGGAGGGAGGGAGGGGACGTGGCGTGGCACAACGTGTACTTCATATATGACTACAATGTGCAGTAAATAATGTAATTAGGTAGACGTAAAATAATACAATACAATAAATAATGTACTTGCATATACTGGCAATTTGCTGAAGACACAAAAGAAGGCAGACATGGTCGGAGATTGTTGTGTCAATAATACATTGAGACCAGACCAACTAGAGTTGCATGGCCAAGTGAAGTGAGTGAAAGCCGCCGTGGTCCAGGCTATCGAACAGACTGGACGTCGATGAGGTTTAGACGTTGGGAATAAAAACGTAACCTTACACCCTCTAGTGTGACGGGCCTTTGGGCACACGGAAGGATCACAGGGAGGCACCCTCTGCAACACTTACTACCCGTAGATGGGGTGTTTCAGTGCTACGGGTGTTTGGTTTACAGTAAATAGACAGATGTCTGGTAGTTATGTTACTGGCCAAAAAAAAAACGACAGCAGTCTTCGATTGTTAGTTCTGAAAGCCCAAGATTAGCCGCAGACGCTTTGCTTCGGGTCTTTGGGTCTTTGGTAGTGGTTGTATAGTATATGCGCAGTTACGCCGTTACGCCGCCATGGACAGCCGGTATACCATGACTCCCTCTATCGCGCAGTTTCTTTTTAACGCCTACACTTTCCGCGGCGCCCAGTTCTGCAGCCACGCCCTCATATTGTCCATGTCCCCGTTTTCCGCTTCAGCTGCAGCGACACACCACTCCAGCCCAAAAACGTTTTCCGCTGCTAGCATCTCAGCCAGTACTCGCCGCTTCTGATTTAAATCCTCGACACACAGGAACATGGGTGCCTCCTCTTGCCAGATCTTCTCCAGAAGTGGCTTGACCATTGGCAGCGCTTCTGACGTCTTGGCGCCCTTAGGCTCCAGGCTCTGGTTCTTGCGGCCTGTCTTGCACCATTCATTGGAGCATGAGGCTTTGTTGCAGCCTGCAATCAGTTGTGTGAGGTACCTGCGCTCTATGCGCCGACGCATCGCCTTGCCCTCTGGATCATGCACTGCAGCAAACAGTGGCTCAAAGCAGCCAGGGCAGAAGCCGAGACGATTGACACTTCCCGGCTCGGCAAAAGCGTGTACGGCACCGCGTGGGCCTACGCCATATCGTGTTCGGCCACAGTGGCGGTTGCGGCAGATGGGAGGAGGAGAACGACTGGCTTTGTTCAGTTCGTGAGTCTTCATATGGGTTTGCATATCCCGCAGGCGCACAATCTTGTCGCAGAGATGGCATTCGGTTGTGCGTCCCCCATCGGCAAGCTCATGGGCAGTGAGGCCCGAGAGAATCATCTCTGCCGACGGGTTTGCGGGATCGCCGTCCTGGGGGACCTCCAGATGGCAGAACTGGCACAGGATCAGCTTGCTTGGGCACACGCTTGTCCGGTGTTGCGCTAGCAAAGGAAGCGATGCGAATTCCTGCTTGCAGTCTTCGCATGTGTGCTTTGTGTGATAGATTGTATCGTGCTTTGATTTGCTAACGGGACTAGACCCAAAGGCGTCGTCGTGTGCACAATGCCAATGGCTGGCCCATTCTTCCGACGACTTTTGAAAGACGTTGTGGCATTGAGGGCAGGTAACATTGTTGCGCCGACAGAAGTTTTCGTGTAGAAGCATTGCCCGCCTTGGAATCCACTGCTGGCAGTTTTTACACTGCTCGTCTGTGTCGCCGCGAGACTCGGGATTTGGCGTTGGCGCGCTGGGCGGCGTGTTGGAGACCTCGGAGACGGCCGAGGCACGCAGGCTAAAAGCAACGGAATGAGAGGGCGTGTCTGGTCCTTGGTAACCATAAACCGCAATTAAAAGCGAATCGGCATTTTCTAGCTCAACATTGGATGGCTGAATTGTGATGCTTTTGGTGCCATCCGTTGCAGGGTCGTAGTTTCCAAACACATGTTCATGAGCTCGGGGTGGCGCTCTATGCCTTGTAGAGTATGGCGATACGAAGAGGTCAATGGAAGTATCAGGGTTGATTCCGGACACCTGTATCGCAAGGGGACGAGTGTGGTCCCACGACGGAAGCTGATAGTGGACATAGTCTCCCGGTACTACCTGGCCGTCGACTGCTTTCCAGATATCAATCTCACCACCGACGGAAGATCCCTCGCTGCCTGAATTTCGCTCGGACAACATGCGGGCTGTTTTCTTGGCCTGCTCATCATTGAGCGGTTGGATGTCAACCTCGAGATCTGTGTCGACAACGCAAATCCCAGCATGGCCTTCGGGCTGGAGCTGGTCGATTAAAAACGAGTATTTGGCCGTGCCATTGGCAAATGAGAGGACTGCGTGTTTTGTAAGGGTCGTGTAGCGTGCTCGCAGTTGCTGCTCTAGCAGCGCTCTCCAGTCCTCGGAGTTGTAGCCGGCCTCGAGGGGACGTAGACGCACAAACGTGCCCTTGGGAGCCTGCTGTGCATGTACAACGATGCGCGGATAGGTGAAAGCAACGAAGTTATCATCACTTGGATTGGCACTATCGTCATCCTGCGTGCGATCGATAGGGCCATGGGAGCTGCCAGGGTACAATGTCACTTGTTGGTCAATGTCTAGCATGTCAGCTAGATAGGGACTCAGTCCAATGAAGCCTTCTTGGGCGGAAAATTCTTGGATGCCAGCAAAGACTGTTTTCCCAGAGATCGGGCTGGATAAGCGGAACATGAGGGGGTGGGGCAGTTTTTGGTCATTGTTGGAACCCTGAAAGTCTCGGTGATGTCGATAAGAAGACGAGGCGTCGCCATTGACGCGTTCGGCTGCGGCAAGGAGCTGTTCCAAGGCCGACTGAGGCAAGACGATTTTGTCGCCGACAAGATTCCGGGATCTGGCTTCGTCGGGATGCATGAGCTGAAAAGTGGCCGACCATTTGAGAGGCGGGGGCGCTTCTGAAGGGGATGCCATGGCAGGGGGGACAGACAGGCAGCTGTTGTGTTGTGATGGGATGAAGAGGAGTGGGAAGGAAAAAAAGAAGAGACAGTATTGTTTATTGTTGTTGCTATTGTCTATTGTTGCGATGGAAAGTTTTATGGGGAAGACATATGGGGAGGCTAGGTGTAGGGCGTCTACGTCATCTGGTCACTGGAAGCAAAGTAGTAACGCGGCGGTAGTTGATGCCAACGGGCTTCATGAGTGTTGTGCTATCATAGGGCTGATGTGTCAAGGTTCGCATTGTGAATAGAGTGCAGATGTTGTTAGGCTACCAAGAGCATACATCATAGGAGCAAGAGTGTTGTTTGGCCGAGAGGCTGGCTGGCTGGCTATCTCTGGAAACGCCTAGAACCACAGGGAGGAGCATGGACAAGGCTTAAAGTTGAGATGGGGATAAATATAGTAGCAAGGCTGTCGTGTTCTAGCGCCAGGCCGACCTTGGCTTTTACGGCTGCTGATTGGGCGACGGCTGCATGTGCCCTCCACTTTGACTAAGCAAAGCCACAGCGGCAGCGCCACAGGCGTGAGCCGTCTGGATCTGGGAGGGTTGAGCCCACGAAAAAGAGAGGACCGAAGTGCAGCAAGTGTTATCAATGACTTCGAAGGCATGCCCTCTGCGGCATTCAAAACTAATGAATATCTAGTTTTCACTGCATCTGCAGTCTTTTTGCAACGGAGCATTGCCTGGGTAATCCAAAGATATAAAGTCTCAGCCACACCGTGGCTCCATCACGTGACCAACACACAAATCACCGGTGTTGATGAAATAACTGCCGAGGAGGGGTCTCTTGTTCACAACGAAACGACGCTCGTCCACGGCCATCCAGACCTACGCATCCAAGAAGGACGCCGACGACAAGATACGGAGCTACACGCACAATAAGCATCACAGTGTCGATGCCGACCAAGTCTGAGCCGACCTGTGCAAAGGCCATGCAACCGTCATGCAGCATTGTAAGCATTTCCTCTAGACCTGTTTTGAGGCTTTGACATGTGTGCACGTCGTGTTTGACGAGCAGGAAGAGGTGCAGGAGAAGACTATCAAGCTGTGGAGGCCACTCAACACCTTCTGGAAGTCCCTGACTGCTGCCGCCGATGCCTCGGCCCTATTGAATGTTGAAGCGTCCGACCGACTTGTCGGGCGCGGTGGATGAGGCTTAGCGGAAGCTAGCTAGATCCAGAACTTAATCTATCGACACTCGCCATTCCAGCAGATACGCCACTAGAGGCAACGCCCTCGCAGACCCCAATCTAGTACAGCCCGGCACATGCTATGAGAAGGTTGTGGTTGGGCCGAAGCAGAAGGCCTACGAGGCCATTTTCACGGGCAGCGGTGGTAAGAGCTGCGCCACGCTGATCAGTACGCGGAGAACTCGCGCCAAGTCGGGTCTTGGTTGTGTCAAGGCCTGATGCCATCATGCCATCACCCTCATGTTTTGTTGGAATGACAATGTGATATATTGACCGAGCAGTATAGGAAACCCGGGTAATCTCTTCTGACCCATCAGGTAGCCGAAATGCATACTTCCGTACCACTGAACCCATATACTGGTGGGGTTGGCTGTTGTTGTAGACGGACTTTCCACTGGCCCCTAATCTTGCTTCTGGTGTTCACGTGGTGGTGTCTACGCCTCGAACTAGTGTGTTTCTCAGTGGCTTTCTCTATTATGATAGGTTGTTTTAGGTATCGGCCTCGCCCGTGAAAAGCTGCCGATTGCGTTCACAATATATCAAATGGCCAGCCTAGTCCGCTGGCCCCCTGATTAATTGCCATCTCACCACAGAGAGCACTGGGCCTCCAAACGGGGAGCACTGTTGGCTCCAGCCGAGCCCTTGCAAGCCCTAGGCGGTCACCTTTGGCGGCCAGTCGTTTTGAGATTGGTAGAAGGACTGTGTTTCTGCATGCCGGGGAACGCAGATTCCTGCGTCCTGCGTCCTGGCCACTAGCTCTGGGTAACCACCGCTTAAAGTAGTGGTAGGAGTCAGCGCACGGATAGTTCTGCGGGATATTCGGAGACGCTCTGCATAGTTTGTATGCGCGGTGGGAACGGTTGCAGTGCCCACCCACACAAGCACAACCTGGGGCGGAGTTGGCGCGCGTCCTGAGGGCCCATCGAATGCACCGCTAGGTTGACAGCAAATCCGGGGGGCGAACCTCACGAGAAGATCAAACTGGCAAGGAGAGACACCAAGGCCGGGGGGACGAGAGGGGCAGCAGGGTGGGATGGGTGGGTGGGAAGAAGGGGCTGATTCGGTTGGGTTGGCTTTTTTTTGTTTTTGGGGCAAGTCACATGTAGAACTTCTGAATGCGGATGAGTGCATTATCAAGAGTTGTGGTGAGCGGGCGTGTTGTGGCATCTGAGGGGAAGGCAGCGGCGGTCTGTTGGCGTTTCGACCAGCCACACAGTGTAGTTGGAGGCGAAGGCCGTTTTTTGGGTTCCTTTGACTTTTACTTTGACGTTCTCTTTTTTCTTTTTCTTCTTTTTCTTCTTCTTCTTCTTATGATTCCGGTCTTTTTTTTAGCAAGCCAGTAAGTTTCAGGCGCTTACAATAGGCAGCACTAGAGGGCAGAGGAGCTAGCGTACTAAAAGAAAAGCACGTATTGCCAATCCTCTTTTGGCAAATTGAGCCGCTCGAAGGTAGCAGGGAGGAAGAACGTGCGGTGCTACGCTTGTTATTGCCTCCTGGTCTTTGTCTTGTCTTGTCTTTTGTCTTGTGTCTCTCGTCTCCTTGCCGCCGTGCTAGTGCCTCGGTATGGCGGACCACGCTGGGAAGCTGGGAAATGGGAGCGGCCGGGTAATGGCGATGCTTGGCCTTGGTTGGTGTTGAGAAAGTGCGCGGGGAGAGCCGTCATATTCGAGTGCTGCTGCACACACGTCAGTATCACTTTGCGGTGATATCATCTCGGCTGTCTGTCAGTCGCCAAGCCGCTGTTCTGGGCGTCAATCTCGTTCGATGGTCACTCCAGTAGAAGTCTGGCCACTGCACCCTCTTTGGCGACGGTTTCTCGTGGCGTCTGCTGTAACGGGTTGCGGCGCACTGTGTAGTAGGTACGCCCATTCTGCAGGCCTGCAGATTCATGGATAGCAAAAAGACGACACCCCCCAGGCAGGAGCAAGCGAACCTGTAGCCTTTGCATACAGGCTGGTGGTTGTCCCCCAACTGTAATCTCCAATATCCGGCCACGGGTCTGCCTTCCGCCTTTTTGTTGCAACGACACACGCGCATCCATCTCTGTGGCATAAGACGAGACAGGAAGAAGGGCCTTTCCTGGCGCAGGCCCGGGCTTTGGCTTGTCTGAAAGCTTTTATTGGAGGGCTAGGGGGGGATGACGGCGAGAAATGGCCGCATGGACAATAACAATACAGGTATGGATGAACTGGGCCTTGGGCTTGGGCTGGCTTGGGCTTGGCCTTTTTCTTCTTTCTTCTTTCTTCCCAGTCTTCCTTCTCCTACCTTGCTATCAACTAGGGGATGCAGGCGCTCCGCTCCGCTCTTCTTTTCGTCCAGGTCCAGGATCAGTCAACCTCCATTATCTGTGCATTTTATCGACCATTTTATATCTCCCTGCGGCTTCTGCGGCGGCATCAGCAAGCCAACAGCTTTAGTCTCGATAAGAAAGGAAATAAATAAATAAACGTGAAAATTCAAACACACGGCGACTCACCTAGCCGCACTTTGTATCTTAAGTGCGTATGCCATATGCGTGTGTTTATCTGCATGTACAGTGTATATAGTGTATATTTTTGATACCTGGGAATCCTCAGGCACTCACGCCTTTTTTTGTTCTTGGCTTGCCTCGCCTGCCCTCATATTTATATCACAGACGCAGCCTCTTCTTTCTCGCCTTCGTTCTCGCCTTCTTTCTCTTCTCCTTTTCACTGCTGTTCATTGCCATGTAATCAGATGCTTGGCTCTTTCGCTGTACAACACCTTGAAAAAAAACCCCCCCCCACAAACACATGCCCCATGGCGTCCCTCTCGCCATCGCGCCATGAGGCTCTTCAGCTTACCGACGTCATCGCAAACTCGCTCGTTCTGGACCACATTCTCCCCTACCTTAGCGCGTACGAACGTCTGAGGCTTGCTAGCACCACCAAGTACAACCGCTGGCTTTTGCTCGGCAACACCCACTTCTTCCGCCATCTCGATATGGGCACTATGAAGACCATCAATTTTAAGGTGGCGGAAGAGGAGATGCATGAGTTTGATCCCAATGCCCAAATCCGCGATCATCTGACCGAAGAGGAGTATGTGCCTGGCATTGCAATGTTCTTGTCCCGTCGTCTCACTCAGCTAACCATGCATTTGCTTAGCTTCATGTCTGGCCCCATACGGGGCATCTTTTCGTCTCTACGCAGGGCCGACTTCCTCAGAAACATTCAGACCCTGATTCTAGATGGCTTGCCAGTAACAGCAGACGTGTGCCATGAGATTCTCACACACCCTGACTTCAACGTGCGCATTCTGTCTATTCGCGGCGCTACCTCTCTCAACGAGCGCAAGCTATGCGATGCTCTCCGACAGGCCTGTCGGCCAACTCGTCCCAAGGGCACCCCCCGTCTCAAGGGCCTGTATGTTTTTGGGGCGCCCGACAGCGCAGTCGCCTCTGGCACCACCGCCGATACATGGTACTACAAGAGAGGCCAGGTGATTCAGCGCAATGTTATTTCTGATTGGGGCGCCGTTCTTCAGGACTGCCGCGATGTGCTGGCTTTTGACAGTGTGCTGTGCAAGGGCCCAGCTCATAGCAACTCCCCCGTGTATGGCTGCTACAGTGTGTCGGGGGCTTCTTTGTCGCCGTCCTCCTCCTCCTCCTCTCCATGGGCGGTGGCCACGTATGCGCTCGGCGGTTGTGCAGGGTGTGGCTCGGCCCCCGAGGGTCTCACGTACTGTGACAGATACACGCCATCCTCTGATATGCCCATGGTTTCCCCGCCACCGCTCCTGACCTCGTCAGTGCGTGCAGCTTCTATGCTGTGCGCGGAGGCCATAGCCGGCAGCGGCAATCCCAGAAGCCCCTGCTTTGTAGCCAGGTGCGAGTCCTGTGTGCGAGGCCGCATGTGCCGGTGCTGCAACAAATGGTACTGTGAAGACTGCTACCCGGGTCTGCAGTCCAGGCCACACACAGAACCGCAGACCCAGACTATGGCCTCGCCAAGCATTGTGCCCGTGCCTTCACCCCTCAGCTTATCCCCCGACAGCATTTCCAGCGTTCTCAGCGTCGGGTCAGCCATGTCTGGGCTTTCGATTAGCAGCAGTGTGTCATCCACATCTTTGTCGGATGACGCGGCTTCTGCACTGCCAAAGGTACGTTAAGCTACAGACACCATGAAAACGAGAGCCAAACGAGAAGACAGGACACGGCAGAAAAGAGACGGGGCTGCGAGGAGTCCAGGAGACAAAGCTCAGACAGCGTCTCGTCTCCCCCCTGCCCTGCCCTGCACTGCCCTGCCGGCCCTGCCTGCCGGCCCTGCCCTGCCCTGCCCTGCCCTGCCCACCTCACATCACCTCACATCGCCTCATCGCCTCATCGCCTCACATCACACTCTCACGCCTCATCTTGTGTTTTGCGCGAGTTCGGTGTTGTGTTGTGTTAGTTGTCAAAAGTCGGTCGGATCATGATGACGACAGGGGTGGTCGGTTTTCTCTCTCTCCGAATCCTTCGAACCTGGTCTTTTGTTCTCCCTGTTTTCCTATTTCAATCCCTGCCGAGCAGCTTTGCTCGTACTTCCGATGAGCCCGAGCCGAGGCAGCCCTGCTAACACCGACCCTGCGCTGTCTAGAATCCTATCGCCCGCCAGTGCATTGAATGCGGCTTCAATGTGAGTCTTTCTCCTGCGTTTCCCTTGCTGCTGCTTGCCCCTGCCCCTGCCCCTGTTAGCTTCAGTGGCTCGTCCGGCCTTGACGCTGATTTCAGGGCTCTGGCCAAGCCCTGGCTTTGCTGCCTCTGCCGCCTCTGCTTCGGCCCATTCTTGACGCTGTCGTTCTGTTACCACACTACCTACCACTGCCTCATTCTTCTTCTGCAGCCAGCCACTTCCGTGTAGTGTAGGATGAACAACGACATGCTTCGTCCCTGTTCCATGGATAATATCTCACCCACGCTTGGCTGCAGATGAGCAGATTCCTGCTTGCCCACCCACATCTACCTAGCAATCGTGCCATAACTAACCCAAGCCATGCAAACCACATAGTGCCTCGACTGCTTCGCGGCCACTCAGAAGCGCTGTGACGGCTGTGGTGATAGCTACTGTCTGAAACACCACGAAGGGTCTTCCAGCCACTACGTAAGTTTCCTGCAAGCTGCCGGATGTGTCTTGTTTTATGCTGGCCACGCACTAACACTCCTCTACATGTCTACAGTGCAGCCGTAGGTGTCCTTCGCCTTCCCCTTCCGCTTGTTCGCAATAGACCTGCTTTGTTCTGCTCTATGTTAGATGCTGTTTCTTGTATTTACCACCCCTACCTTGCACGCAGCACCGGCCGACATGGGCTTTCATCACTGCTATCAACCCAGTCGCCCCTGTTGCACCCATGCGAGGCCCACTTTGCTAACGACACGATGCCCTCCCTGGCTTGCTTGTCTGTTTGATTAGGATGCAATACTAGATTACGAGCTCGTGCTGCTGCTGCTGCTTCAATTGCAGCTACGCCGAGCCCCCATCCGCCCTATTCCCCCTCTCCTAACGTACCTCACCCCGCCAGGCCATTGAGAAGGCATACCCAGGCATGGTCTCAATGGATGAGCCAACAGAGGGCCCCGGTGCCCATCAACGCCCGGCCTCTGCACCGTAATTTGAGACTGCGCGATCGTCTGTAGCCGGCGCTACTGCACCGATACTGCTGCCGCTAGATCCTCCGCATGGCATAAAAGTCGTGTTCGTGCTCTGTCTTTGCTTTTGTGTTTGGCGTTCCCTAGGATTTATACATTTTTGCTTTTGCTTTTGCTTTTGCTCTTGATGATTACCATGATATCATACTCCTCTCAATATACTTGCCGTTTACTTCTCTCTCCTCCAAAGCCCCTCCCTGCTCCGTTTTAGTGTGCTGAGATTGCATTGAGTCCTCCTTCAGCTCTCCATTATATCGAATTCAGCCCAGTGGCAAACTTGCGTGCCACCCACGCTGCTCCGTTCTCTTCATACTCCTGTTTCGTCACTGCGATCTTGTCATAATTTGTGTGTCTAGCAAGCCTCACACCGCCGGTCCACGAGGATATAATGGGGTCTGCTGGCCGTGCCACGCGCACCACGCACTCGTCCGGCATGCGCACGGTAATCTCTTTCTGCAGGCGTTCCACAAGCCCGTCAAACAGCGCGTTCCCACCCACTACCACAATGTTCAGCAGCAGCCCTGGCCAGAGGCCGACAGGCAACGCCTCCAGCGCCTGCACCACCATATCGGAAATCCCAGGGCAGCGCATCCCTGCGTCTGACGGCATAAACAGGAGTTCGGGCGGCGTGAATCTCTCATTCCGCAACGTTATGATGTCCTCCGAGGCTTGGGCTGCCTTGAGGGCTTGAGCACGTGGGTTTGCATGTGCTGCCACGTCAAACGGGCGTAGCTCGCCATGCATACGCGAGTGGAAATCGGGCAGGACGTATTCACGTGCTACGCCGTTGCTGCCAGTCGCAAAGGCGGGACGGCGGGCGCCCTGCGGGCCCTTCCAGCTGGCCTCAAGGTCAGCAGCAAAGTCAGCCGAGACGAAACATGCCCGCTCTTTGATCTCGTTGACAATATGCGTATCGTTGCGCATGTCGTAGTATCGCACAGAGAGCTGGCGTGCTAGGTAGTTTGTCAGGAACTTGCCGCCAATGTCAAGGCGCCGCTGCGCGCTGTGTAGCGGCCGCCCGTTTACAAGTGGCGTGACATGAGTGTGGGAGTAGCCCGAGTCGATTACAAGGACAATTTCAGCGGGTGTTGCGGGGCTGGCGTTGGCGGGTCTAGGTGTCTTGAATATGGCTTGTATGTCATTATAGGCGTTCCAAGTCGGCACTGTGGATTTCAAGATATACAATCAGTGGCTGGAACCAAAAGTCGATCGCTAGGGCGCGCTAACCTTGGGAGCGGCAATACCGCGCAAAGCCGTACTCCTCAAATACAATCTGGTCGCAGTTTGTTTGCAAGGCCGGCAACGCACCTGGCGCCTCACCCAACAACAACGACGTTTCTGCTGGGTCGACACCGAGACCTGTCTTTTTATCGCGGCCGAATATCTCGCGGTCCCAAATTTCTTTCTGCGATTCCCAGTTGACGATGAAGCCCTTCTCGACGGGCCGTCGAAAGGCCATCTCGCTATAGTCGCGTGCTGAGAGTACCTCGCTGCCTACATATACCTTCTTATGGCGGTCGCGCGCAAGGCAATTTGGTATCACGTGCGGTGTGAGATGTGAGATGTCGTCAGAGTCGGAAGAACTAGCGATGAGCCCGGCTTTGAGGGAGTATGCACCATTGTCGAGAACGAGAGTTTGCGACGGTGGGGGTGGGCGAGATGGTTGTGAGCGGCGACTAGGAGCCATCGCGGGGTGAGTGTGTAAATAAGAGTCTCTATCTCCAGGCGGAAGATTGGTTGACGTGTGCTGGTGATTTGGAGCTTGGCGGCGATTGGTTCATCGAACAAAGTGCATGTGCTAAGAAGCTTTTGTGGTGATGTCACCTGTCTCCCTAAAAACAAATACCATGGCCGCCAGAATTCTGCCACCAGTGCAGAGATTCCAATTGAAAGCGGTGAGATGTATAGTGTCTTGTCTAGGGTTTACAACCTTTGTACGACCCTGGGCAGGATAAGTGTAGGAA
>NETT01000032.1:73341-85082 GCA_003449175.1 Ceratocystis smalleyi | reverse complement strand
GTCTTTCTTCCCCATGCTTGCAACTTGTTAACCTCCTTCGTTCTTCGTTCGTTGCTCCTTTGAATACAGTATTTCCCTGTTGAGGCCTTGACTTTGCAACCTCTCTCTTTCCCGTATTTCCCGTTCCTAACAACATCATGGAAACTGGTGGAACGTGGGACAACACAAAATGAAGCCAAAGGCAAGAAAACCTGTGCAACGTAACACAAGGATACTGTGTAACCATACTGGTAGAACCTACTATAATAAAAGATAATCCAGCTCACCAGGCTAGAAAAGGCCACAAAACATCAAATGACGAGATGTATTGCGGGTTGTGCGCCCATATTTGAAAAGACTGACGTTACTGGTGGTGCGTTGGCAGTCGGGATGCATGAGTGACAGCTGGCAGGGATTTATAAAAGAATGTTTGGATAAAAGCAGAAATACAAATAGGACACAAGGCGCTCAGCTCTAGATGTCTTATTTCTTCTTTCTTCCCTCTTTCTTCTTTAGATTTTTCTAAATAAATCGCTTCAAGGTATTATTATTTCTGAGTGCCCAGCATTAAGCACCGGCAACAACATACAAGTGCGCATAGACCTTCACAGAAACCCCCATCACCTGTATCAAATTGTCATTCATGAAATAGGCAAAAATGTGAAAGTTTGAGTCTTCCCAAAATGATAAATCTGTTACGAATCGGGCAAAGGTAGAACAGAACGAGAGAAAGAGGGAAACGGAGAGAGAAAGGGAGAGGTTGCACTTCACGGCGGGAGGAACAGAATGAGATACGATTTAGGCTATGAGAAACGGAACCAAGAACAGATGAGGTTAACAAGTTGCAAGCATCAGAAAGAAAGATCGAGAGACACTCGGAAAATCAAATGGCGAACGTGACGATGGATGCACTTATGCTTTCCTCGGCTGTCGTAATTAGTATAATTAATAAATCAAGGAAATTGTTTTTTTCTAAAACACATGAGTGAAGGTTCTTCTCAGACTATATTTCTTCTTGCCAGTTTCGTCCGTCTTGTAGACTGGGCCGTTACATCAGTCGAGCAGTTAGTGTAGTGACTGATGATGGTTGGTGGTTAAATGGCTTTAGAGTTATGGGAAGCTTGAGCGCAGAGTAGGGGAGTCTACATTTCTTCACCAGTTCCTCAGATACAATCATTGACACGGTGTTTTGTATGCCCATTAAAGCGACTGCAAAATAGCTATTATTGACCACTATATTTATGTTGAAGGTCTCCTTGATCAATAGCGGGGTTTGAACAATGCTATCACCACTTGCTGCTCGCAAATCATCTTGCAGGTACGCTATGTACGCACGTAGGTATCATTATAAGACAGAGTTCATTCTTTCAGTCTAGCCATTAATTTTAAGGTAGTGTGTAGAGGACAGGGCAGGTTCAATTTTCAAGGATCGGGACAGGCACTGCTAAAATTTGACAATGAACTGGGGATCCCGATCAGAGACTGTGGTCGATGGAAGGTCGTGCAGCTTCCAGATGTGTTTTAAGTACAAGCGGGCAGTGTCTTCAGCGTTGCAGGTGCCGCGGCAGGGGATCAGGTGACGCATCTTTGTCAAGCGGTCGACAACGACTAGGATGGCGTCATAACCGTTGCTTTTTGGCAGGTGTGTGATATATTCTACTGAGACATCACCCTACGCTCTCTCAGGGAGTGGCAACGAACGGAGCAGGCCTTTCTGGCCATCACGGAACAATGTTGCTCGACGGCAGGTGTGGCATTGGCGGACCCAACGGGAAAACATATCTTTCCATGCCAGGCCAGTAGTATTCTCGTGACAATAGGTCGTAGATTCTGGACCGATCAGGGTGGCCCGAAACTGGGGAATCGTGGTACGGGCGGGTGACTTCTTCGTTCCGGATAGCGATGCCTTGAAAGAACAGGCGATCCCGAATGTATAAATATCCTTTACCTTCCAAACACTCAACCAAGGTGAGTTTTGGCAGGCGGCTCGTGTCGAAGTCACAAATTGCTGCTAGAGTAGTGCGGGGTACAGGATCTGAGTCATATGCAAAGCGTAACAGTTCTTGTAATGTTGTCAGGAGGACAGTCTAGTTCAGGCCGGTCTGGTGGCAGTTATCGGACGACAGGTTATGATTTTTTTTCAACGTAGTCTGGCTCTGATGTAGGAGGCGTTAATACCTCTCTTTAGGCAGATCACCTCATATCCAAGTAAGCAAGTCTGGCTTCACACCTAGTTTACCCGGGCGGTAAACAATGTGGAAGTTAAAATGGGCCAGGAATTCGGACCAGCGGGCTTGGCGGCGGTTGAGTTGCTTCGTAGTCATGAAGTACTTTGGGTTTCGGTAAACGGTAGTGACTTTGACAGGTAAAGATGCACCTCCTAGTTCAGTGCGTCATGATGACAACGGGAACGGGGACACCATGACCGTGGTGGTGCAGGGGAAGCAGGAGGGTCACAGGTCAAACGAGGGACAGAATAGGAACGCTGCAGTACAACAGAACAGAACTGGCATGTGTCTGGATGTGGGCATTCGGCAACCAGGCGGACTTTTGAGCCACATCGGTAGCATTCACCTTTCTCTCGTCGGATGGTGCGGCGCTGGTTCGACAGGTCCATATCGTCTGGGTTTGGGGCAGTGACATATTTTCTTTCGAGGATGTATTCACAGCGGCTGAAGTCTGGTGGACAGAGTCATGCTTCTGAACTTAAACTTGTATCCATTTATCGTCTTGGGGCACGCTTCTGAGCGGCTGGAGTGGAGGTAGAGCTATAACGGAGTCGGCGGTTTTCGATGTTCTGTAAAAAGATCACGAACTCGGGATAGTTATAGCTCGGAGGGTCGTGGTATAGGAGTATTTCAGGGAGCTCCTTGGAGATGCCCTGCTCGAGGAGAATTAGCAGGAGAGATTCAGTCACTTCTCCCTCGACAGCCAGTTGCTGGAACTCTGTAAAGAAGATGTACGGGTGGTGGCCGCAGCCTCGGGAACAGCAGCTTCAGTGCCAGCAGCTCCAGGGACAGGTAGGGGAGATGGTGCTGCAAGTTGGACTCTATCGAGGGCCCTCTGCTCATTAAGGCGGGCCTCGAAGGGTTGCTCCTGGCCTTCTTCCAACTGTGCCTTCGGGAAGTCTAGATTGGTTTGGGCCACAGCGAGATTCTCTTCATAGTCCACTATCCAGGCACGCAGGTAGGCGGAATTAGTCGCCAGTTTTGCCTCAAGGGCACTGATTTCGGTATTTGTACTTTTAGTATACAAGTATACATTCTTAAAGTACCTGTACCAAGCATCTGGGTGTTGGTTGATTTGGTTTTGAAAGAAGTCGTAGCTGTCAAGGAGGAACGGGGGATTCAGACATCTCGTCGGTGTCTATCAGAAGAAGCAAAGTAATGTTACGGATAGGTAGAGTAGGTAGACAGGGACGAAATGTTTGTAGAAAGATATATTTAAAGAACAACTAATAAAGGCGGGGACAGCATCAAATATATCGAAATAAAAAAAAGAAAAGAAAAAATCAAAGGCAGGGACAGGAAGGAGACGAGGATGTTGCTTGAGGAACAACGTTATGAAGACAGAAGCGCAAAATTGTCATCTACAACAATCGTTGCAGCCGGCAGTGATCCAGGCACAAGGGACAAGGCAGTGAGAAGGGTCTGGGTGCTTGGTTGAGTTTCAGTTGCTTAATAAGCTTACGCATACGGGCGAACATACGCGATGAACGAGTCGAAAAAGATCATCACTCTTCAGATAGTATTCTAGATAAAATCAAAACAAGACAATTAATCAGCCCAGCGGGCAATGTTGAAAAATGTAATAAACAAGCATGTCGTAATACAGCACAGTTTAAGTCTCTCACAATCAGATTTTCTTTTCTATCTCTAATAATCCATCGTCACAATGCCTTACGTGCCAAGTTGCTAGCTTAGTAAATGTCGTGCGGAAAGTGTGAAAATGAGATGAGGGCTTGGAGAAAAAACTTCAAATATTAGTTCCCTAAATACCCAAGACGCCGGCTTAGAGATGTTGTACTAGTGGAACTAAATAAATACATAGGTGTTTCTTTTAGGACAATGGGTAGCCTTGTATTAGCCACTATACTCTTCAGATTTGAATCTGATTGAAGCCTTTATGTTTGTTGAACATTATATTGGAAACAATTGTGTTGCCATTGGCATATGGCAGCAGTATGAAGAGTTTACAAAATAATTTGAATTCATATCAATCTTGAACTAATTGATGAACACTCAACTGGTGTCATTGGCTTTGAAGTTGGCATTATTGAATTATGCCGTACTGGCACAAGTATCGGACTGACAATTTCTAGTAGTTGTCTTTATATTATAGCTTTGAGATCAAGGACTCGTTGATCTTTTCCCCAAGCGAGCCTGTTCTCATACCTATGCTGTTTACGATTTCTTCCGCCGTTAACCATTTTTGTTTTATAGTCGCGTTTGCTGATTCATCTCGCACATCTTTCTGTATTTCGAGTCGCCTCTTCGCTGTCTCCTGGATGATGCTTCTGCTTCGGGATGCAATTAGAGTATGTTTGTTTAGTATCTCGGAGGGGATGTCGATAACATTTCCCGGATGAGGGAGTGGTGTTTTTACAATGCCGATTTCGTAAAGTCGTTCTGAAAGTCGTGATTCTGCATATAATGGTTGTTCTTCTGGTTTTAAATATGTCCACATGTAAGCCTTAATCATTCACACCAACGCTGAAAAATATGACTTTTTTTGTACCTTTGATTGTCGAAGTTGTATCACTAACCACTTCGCTTCTAGCGGATGTGCGGCTTGTCGGGAGCTTTCGAATTGCCTGTTGCCTAGCATTCGAAGCAGCGGTAGAAACAGAGGCGCCCATCGTCAATGTGCACAGGGCCAAGTGTTTTTTCTGTCTTTTTTTTTCTTCGGGGATGTCAGGCGCTTTGTGGAAACAATAAATGGAAAAGATGATATTATCGAAGTCAGTTCAAGGCTATCGAGGAATCGAAGAATTACCAAGTCAATCAACCATGCGCCATGACGTTGAAACGCAACGTTAGCCTTGTCCCATTTGTTGTCATATCAGTCTCACCTTAACCCATAGAGTGGCAATGACGGAATAAAAGTGGGTCTATCCTAGTCCAAGCTTTCGTAGACTAATGGAGTTTCATTCTTCAGTCGGCTGTGAGAAAGTTACAAGACGTGTTTGGCTTTCCTCATTTTCTCGACAACTTCTCCCATCGTTTCCCAACCTTCATCGTGACAGGTTTTTTTTAAATCACATATCCGATTCTTACACCTGGATCTAGCGCGTTACGAGGCTTCACACATACGCGCTAATTATTCTGTAACTATGGTCAATTATGCACTCAAGGCGCTCGTCGCCTGGGGCATGATTTCTGGCTCAATGACGCATGCAAAAACATACTCCACCGCCGAAATGTTGCATGCTCAGATGGCCTTGATGCAAAATACCCCCAATGAGTGCCCCCCTTGGTATGCTATGAACCAGACTACATCGCGGCATCTTCGATATCCGGCTGGCTGACATCTTTCCGCCCAGTTTTAATTGTCTCCTACCTTCGAATACCTGTGCACAGTATGGAACTTGTAACGAATTCAATGGCAAATGTGACTGCCCAGATGGGTTCGGAGGTGAAGATTGCCTTGAACCTCGTAAGTTCCCCTTTAGCCATCCAATCATTTGGAACTCGAGATTTCCGCAATCCAATAATTTGCTTCTAACCTAGCATCGCGCTATAGTATGTGGCTCCCTTGCCCGAGGAAAAGATCGACCCATGCGATCAAACAAAACGACTTGCGAATGTGACGATGGGTGGACAGGCATCAACTGCAATATGTGTACATCTGATTCGGCGTGTAATGCCCTCATGCCTGAGGGCGATGGCGGTATCTGCTACACAGGTGGAGATATAGTCAAGAACAACTATCAGATGTGTGATGTCACAAACAAGAAAATCAAGAATCTTCTGGGTGAGCGTAAACCTCAGGTCACGTTTACGTGCGGCAAAGAACAAGCTGTTTGCCAATTTCAATGTAAGTGTCTCTTGTTTTGTATCTGCTTTGCGCGCTTCTAGATGTTTTCGTCATGTTGCTAATTTGCGCACCACTCGTCTATAGTCTGGGTTGATCAAACCGAATCCTTTTATTGCGATCTTACCGATTGCACCTCGAAGACCGAATTCTCCGAATCTACCAACAAAACATCTTATTCTTGTCCTAACATCAAGTGCAGTTGCATTCCGAATCGAATGATGTGTGGCCAAGATGGGTCTCTCGATATTAGCGAATTTTTAGATGAAGGTGTTCGAGGACCAGCTCAGTTTCAATGCTCGCAACACTTGGGAGGCCCTAGAAACTGTGAATTCAAAGAGCCAGCCATGGATGAGCTTATTCAAAACCTTATTGGCGATAGCAGCATTTTTCTATCTTGCAGCTCCGGAGAATGCCTGTATCACACCGAGGTCCCAGGCTATGAGCCTCCTGTGAAAACAATCAACACGCCCCTCATCGCAACAGTCATTGCCGCCACGTCCTTATTCCTGGTAATTATAATTTTGGGTCTATGGTATCTTTCTCGGCGCAATTTCAAGTACGGCTTAATCCGACTCGAGGAATCCGACGACGAAACATCTAAGCTCATGACGGACCACAAACCTGCTGTGCTCATGTTTGAAAATATCTCATACACGATTAATGGGAAACAGATCCTCAGCAATATCCAAGGAATCTCAAAACCTGGAGAAATCACTGCTATAATGGGGGCTTCTGGAGCTGGAAAAACAACATTTCTTGACATACTAGCCCACAAGAATAAACGTGGTACTGTTACCGGCAACTTATTAGTCAACGGAGAAAAGATTGACAACCTAAATTACAAGCAGTTCATTGGCTTCGTCGATCAAGAAGATACAATGCTTCCAACCCTGACTGTTCATGAGACTATCATGAATAGTGCTCTGCTGCGTCTACCACGAGACATGAGCCGACTTTCCAAGGAACAAAGGGTCATGGAAGTTGAAAAGCAGCTTGGAATCTACCATATACGCGATTCGCTGATTGGCTCGGAGGAAGGCAAAGGGCGTGGCATATCTGGTGGTGAAAAGCGTCGCGTTGGTATTGCCTGTGAATTGGTTACCAGTCCCTCCATTTTGTTCCTTGATGAGCCGACTAGTGGCCTTGACGCATACAACGCATTCAATGTCGTTGAATGTCTAGTTACTCTGGCCAAGACATACAACCGTACTGTGGTTTTCACCATCCACCAACCACGTTCTAACATTGTTGCATTGTTTGATCGTCTCATTCTCCTCGCTTACGGACAGGTTGTATTTTCTGGTTCCTTCTCAAAATGCCAGAACTACTTCGACAACCTTGGCTACACTTGTCCTCCTGGATTCAACATTGCGGATTATGTTGTTGATCTCACTATGCATGCTGCCAACACCTTTCTTGACAGCGCCGAATTAACCCCCGAGTCAAGTGTCGATGCTGGCCTAGATGCAACTAATATTGAGCCTAGTAGTCCATGCACTAGGAAGTTAGTCGCGGGTGAAACACTACAAAATGCCGACAATCAAATCCATGACCATGTATTACCATCTTGTAATCGTAAGCGCCAAAACTCGCTGCGATTTCGTCAGGATCGAGAGCTTTTCACTCGCAAAACTGCTCGTAATATTACTACCGGAACATTGGAAATTCATGATTCGCAATCTCCAAGTCAGAGGGATGCAAATGACGTTGACCAGCTTGACGACCTACCTCCACCTGCCAATCAATTAACGGAGCTAGAAAGCCTTGTTCGAAGCTTTAGATTTTCGACTATAGCCCAACAAAACATACAGGAAACTGCAAATGCCGTGGCTGCTGCTCAAGCTGCCAATGGTGATAATGCTCCCAATGGTGATTCACCCTATAATTCCGTTCTTGGAAATGGATATCTCCGTATTGGATATGTATCGCAGTTCGTTATTCTTTCTCAACGCACATGGAAGAATCTTTACCGCAACCCAATGCTTATGCTCACCCATTATGCGATCGCAATTTTGCTTGCCGTCCTTTCCGGATTTTTGTTTTACGGCATTACGGATGACATTGCTGGCTTTCAGAATCGTCTTGGCCTATTCTTTTTCCTCTTAGCTCTCTTTGGCTTCAGTACCCTTACTAGCCTCAATGTTTTCGCCCAAGAGAGGCTTCTATTTGTCCGGGAGCGTGCTAATGGATACTATGCTCCTATCACTTACTTTACGGCCAAAGTAATCTTTGACATTGTCCCTTTGAGAATTATCCCACCTGTCATGATGGGCTCGATTGTGTACCCAATGACTGGCCTTGTTCCAGACCTTTCCCATTTCGCCAAGTTCTTATTGATTTTGGTTTTATTCAATCTGGCTGCTGCATCTATTTGCCTATTCATTGGTATTGTATGCAAAGATCATGGTGTGGCAAACCTAATTGGCAGTCTCGTCATGCTATTTAGCCTACTGTTTGCAGGTCTCCTTCTAAACCATGATGCAATACCAAAAACCGCTTTATGGCTTCAGTCTTTATCTATATTCCACTATGGCTTTGAATCACTTATTGTCAACGAAGTGGTAGAGATAACACTGATAGATAAGAAGTATGGTATTAACATTACTGTGCCCGGTGCTGCCATTCTTAGTTCATTCGGATTTGACACAACTGCTGTTTGGTCTGATATCACCAAGTTGGGTA
The DNA here is from genome assembly GCA_003449175.1 of Ceratocystis smalleyi. Classification (NCBI taxonomy): domain Eukaryota; kingdom Fungi; phylum Ascomycota; class Sordariomycetes; order Microascales; family Ceratocystidaceae; genus Ceratocystis; species Ceratocystis smalleyi. The sequence continues at coordinate 76,385 of NETT01000032.1, read as the reverse complement.
TATTTGCAGCATCTTTTGTTGTAGTAGCCTATGCTGCTATGCATATATTGTTGGTTGAAAAACGGTAATATATGGATAGCTTTAATTCTTGCTTCTCTTTACACTGAGTTATCCGTTAGTGTTTCCCTGCTAACCTAACTGTTGCACTATTTTGACTACTAAACCCATCAATATAATACTTCGCTTGATTTCTTTACTGCACTACCCACATCGTATCCAATACTATCACATTTCAAGCCAATGGCCTTAATGTGTACGTAATTCATGACACCAATTCTTCAGCACCATTATCAATTGAATACGTCTTGCAAAGAAATGGAACTCGAATCTATTTTGATGCCCATTAAAGGATATGAAGGCAGCATAAAAATACATGAATACGTAGACAAGATATTTTGCATCTCTTGGCTATGTCATTAGCATATACATTGGTGCTGCAACCCGTAATTTGTCTTGCATCAAGAAGATCAAAATATTAGGTGGCACACCGTGTATCGCATCTAATTTAGTTAATCTTTCCACCAATGAGCTCTTGGGCAACTTCTTTCTGTCGCATAGCGTTGTGTGTTGAGCCTGCTCTCGAGCTTGTGAAGTGTCTAGTGTTGCCGGAGTTTGCGTAATCATTGAGCATGTTCTCAACGCTGGGGGGGCTGCCCCATGAAGCCCATGCGTTGCCATCCTCATAAAACCCAGGCTGGACTGGCCAGTACGTTTCTGAGAATATGCGATCGATCTCTTGTTGCAATTGAGTCTCATGAACAATGAATTTAGACGCCTTCATGTATAGTTCAACTAAATGATCACGCCGAGCATTCTGGTGTTGAGACTGCATTTCACCTGTGCGAATGCGGCTCTCCTTAGCACGTTGCATACGTAGAGGGTCGGGTATAACAGCTGTGTCTTCGGCGGTGGCCTTGAGAACAGTGTTACGGGTGTATTGCTCAGAGTGCGGCTCTTGGGCTTCTGAAGCCTTTTTATCCCTGTTGATCTTCCGGATTTTAGCCTTCTCCTCCTGATCATCCCGAGCTTTCTTGCGTTCCCAGAGCCCAGTTAGACCTTGTCTCAGGTTTTCACGTCGCTTTTCGGCCATTTTCCTTCGCCACTCCTCAGCAGAGCCGTCTCTAGCTGGGAGCATAGAGGATTTATTAGAAGGTTCCGGGGCAGTCTGCTGAATGTAGCTTTCTGTGACCTTACGGTCTCCTTCTGCCGGGGGAAACACGCTCCGTGGTATAGGAAGATGACCCTTCACACGGGGTAACTTCTCGGTTTCGGATAGAGGCGGCGTAGGCACATAAATGAAAGCAGGGGATTCCGGGGGCGGCTTATCAGTTTGTCTAACTGATGATGAAGTGACAAAGGCTCGCTGGACTGTTGTAAATGGGACGGTAGCCCGGAGACGGATCAAACGAAGAGGGACCATGGAAGTCTGGAAAGTCATCATAGATCTTAAAAAGAGTATAGATGTATGGATGGCTAGTAGTGGCAGAGTATGGGATGGGCGGTCGAAGTGACTAAAAGAGATTCTCAGGATGTACTTGCTGCCTGTAAAGCGAGAAGGGACCCTGGCTTTGTTCGTGACGATATCTTTCTTCACGATATTTCACGTTTATTTCCCAGCAAAATTCATCCATCAAGAATTGCTGTCAAATTGAGATCTGATTGGTCCGGTATCAGCCAACCCCATATAAATATCAATGGTAGAAAATACATGAGCCAAGGCGTCTCTCTCACCGCCAAATTATCTTTAGTGGAGTAACCCGGCAGAAAAAGAAAAAAAAAGTTTGGACCTTGATCTTTCCTCAACATTCTCTCTCATTGCATTCTTTCTTTCTTCTTGCTTTGCCTTTCCTCTCTACTTTTCACCAACTACTCCTTCTTCCAATTTGCATAACAGTTCCTTCTCTTGTACTCTTTTCCTCTTCTCCTTTTTCCACTTATTTCTCTCGCTGCGTTTAATACCATACGATACCCATTTTATTTCTTTTCATTCCTTTTAATTTTTGAATACTCTTTATCCAAATCTCACAGCGCTACCTGTAATCATGGGCAACAGAAAGAAGGAATCGAGCAGACGAGTCCGAGTAAGTTTGGCACTTCTTGTCTCCCACAGACTACACCTTCTAACCGTCATGCTTAACAGGAGGGCAAGTCAACCGATGGCATGGCCAATGTGCGAGTCAAAGGTGAAAATTTCTACCGGTAAGACACCACAGATATCATCGATACCTCCTTTACAACATACTAATTTCCATCACTATAGCGATACGAAGCGGGTAAAGCAGCTCAACATGTACAAAGAAGGAAAATCACAACATAATGCAAAAGGCGAGGTCGTCGTGGCCGCTGCCTTCCAAAGCAGAGAAGTACCAAAAGCATTGATCGAACCTAACCGGAAATGGTTCAGCAACACTCGAGTTATTTCACAGGAAGCCCTACAAGCCTTCCGTTCCGCAATGACAGATAAGGCGGATGATCCATACAGTGTGCTCCTGAGACGAAACACACTCCCCATGACTCTTATCCGCGATGGTGATGGTGTCAATGGATTAAAGCAACACAAGGCCAAAATGACTGTTGAAAGCACACCCTTTTCTGATGTCTTTGGTCCTAAGGCTCAGCGGAAACGCGTAACGGTCAATGCTAGCACGTTAGATGACTTCGTTGATGAAGCTGAAAAAACCCTCGACTCGTATGAGGAGCAACTTGAACAAGATCGTCTCCTCAGTGGCAATCCCAACGACCCTGAGGACGATTCAGTAAAGATTGCTCGTGAGCATGTTTTTTCAAAAGGTCAGTCTAAGCGCATCTGGAACGAGCTATACAAGGTGCTTGATAGTTCAGATGTTGTTATCCATGTCTTGGACGCTCGTGACCCTGAAGGTACCAGATGCAGAAGCGTCGAAAAGTATCTCAAGAACGAAGCCAAGCACAAGCACTTGATATTCTTGTTGAACAAGACCGACCTTATTCCTACTACTGTTGCTGTAAGTTGCCCCCCATACCTTGATGCATGGCTACTATTAAATGTCCCCTTAATACCCCCC